>JAQQAE010002718.1:0-21661 GCA_029823295.1 Pseudamia nigra | reverse complement strand
ACGAAATCGTGGGTGACCCGGCAGTTTTTCACCCAGTATGTGAACCTGGAATTTGGACCTAGTGTCAAAAAATACTTAGTGGAGAACACGTTACCCTGAAATGCCTATCCCAGCTGACTTGAGCGAAGGCAGGGTACACCCTGGATGAGTCGCCAGTTCATCGCAGGGCTTCACTCTATATTATTTATTATAATTCCACCTCTTTTGGACCATTAAAACTCCCACAGTTTTCTCCTGATCCACACCATTCAAACACTATATTGTCAAGCTCATCCGGGACATTCCGGCTATTGGTTTTTATTAACCTATATTTTGCAGTTTTTACTGTAAATAATTTTGTTTTTTTCACAAATTTTTTTCCATAAGAATTGAACGGAGAACTCAAATACAATGTTTGCGAGTTCAAAATAAAATGTGTGAACAAAATAATCTGAAAAATGAGCAAAAAAAGTTAACTAAACTATCAGGAAAATGAACAAAGTAATGATCTAAATGAAAAAAGGATCAAAATAAAATAGTGAACTAAATAATCACAAAAAAGAACAAACATTAATTAAAATACACAAAATGAATAAAATAATCAGGAAATGGACGAAAATTTACAAAACCAGTGTGAGTTCATAAAACAGTATTTCAGGTTTTTACTGAAAACGAAAGTGCAGTATCATAACTCAAATTGAACAAAATAATTTGTGCAGTGGTTAGCACTAGTGCCTTACAGCAAGAAGGTCCTATGGTTTGAACCCAGTGCTCGCTGGTCTTTCTGTGATCAGTTTGCATGTTCCCCCCGTATCTGTGTGGGTGCTCCAGGTTCCTCCCACAACTAAAAATATGCACTAGAAGTTAGGTTACCGTAATTGGTTACTCGAAATTGTTCAGGTATGTGTGAATGGTTGTCCGTCTCTGTATGTCAACCCTGCGATGAACTGACAACTCATCCAGGGTGTACCCCGCCTTTGCCCTAGCTGGGATAGACTCCAGTGCCCTCACCCACCCTTGTGAGGAATAAGGAGTAGAAAATGAATGAATGAACAAATAAATCAAGAAAATTAACATAAAAAAATGAACAAAATCAATGAAAAAATGAACAAAGATTTACAAAATAATAAATAAAATGCACAAAAGTTTACAGTTCACAACAATAAAATCATCAAAATGTGCTGAAACTGAGCAACAATGAAAAAAAAAACTTGGACAAAAATGTACAAAAAAAAATGGTATCTGTAATAAAACCCAAAGTTCCACAAGTCATTTGGACTGTGATCCAGCAGCTTTAGTGAGCTCAGATGCAAGATTTCCCTAGGGGGTGAAGGTATTCTCTATGATTTCATCTTTAAAGCAGTTTGGAGTCCTACAGTTTGTGTGTTTCAAGGCATTATGCATGTTTTTTTGGTTAAAACGTCCATTTTTTACCTTCTCTCTTATTAACTGGAGCTCAATTTAAATGTGCTAAACCTTCCTTCACTCTTCACCTCACCCTCATTGTAATGTTGCATCCTTAATGCATATCTATGTTTTTTTAATTATTATTTTAATTAGCCTTTACTGTGCCTCCTCATTGGTTGCTTGCATCTTTTTTTTAATCTTTTCCTTTCTTTTGTGTCTCAGTTTGTTTTAATGAGTCCTCTCATGTTTGTGTTTGCCTGCAGAAGCATATTCACTGCTCCCCAAATTCTAGCCTGGTCTTAACTTTCGCAAACAGAAAAGACAGAGAAAAGTCGTTTTGTATTGTTTTGTTCAGCATGTGATTTGCTATTCAGCAAAATGTAGCAGCTCAAAAGATAACTTTTCTCTTTCTGTTTTTATTTTTGTTTTTTAAAATTTAAATACAATGTTTTTGCAGGACCGCTTTTACTCGCTGTGTAATAATCTGTAATAGCACCCTTTGTCCAGAAGAGGGCGACAGCCAGTCACTAATTTGCCCCAGCGACTCACTTCTGACACCTGCCACTCGTCAGATCAAAAATACCTGATGCTGAAAATGAAGGCTTGGACCTTCTGGTAACATAATAAAATTGTCATAATTTAAAATCAGTTGCCATTTTGTAACATGTTATAAGGTTATTTAAATGGGTAGATCTAAAACTGAAGAGAAGAAGCAAACACACCCATCCAGTTTATCAGAGAAACACAAGGAGAATACAATGCAGTATACAGCATTACAATCCTAAAGAATACAGGAAAACTCTGATCTGCATGACTGAGAATTCACACAGACCTCTAGCTATAGACAAAATTACTTTATTTTAAAATCAAACAACAGTGGCAGGAAATAAAAATTATTGTTCAGCAAATGTACATTTTAATAAGACTAAATGCATATGGAACTGATAAATTTTATCTGTAACTACCTTTGATGTTAAAGACTGACATCTCTACTTACTTTGGCAGAATTCCTTTGTTTTGCGTGGTTTCCTTTCCCTTAGTGAGCATCCACAGGAATCACCCTGTGCTTTAAACTCTTTGGATCCAGTGCTCAGGATCTCCTGCTCGACTTATATAGCAGCACGTCTATAAAACATTTCAGTACTTTTTCCACCTTTCCATCAATTTTTTTATTTCAGCAGCTCGACAATTAATCCCATGATGGCTTGCTCGTAAACCCCTGTTGGCCACCGCTGAAAGAGAGCTTGGATTCTGACGGCTTCATTCACTGGCAGTGGCATGTCAGTGTGGAGAAGCACGTTTAGCCAAATACAACACAAAGTGAACCGGCCATGACAATGAGTAAAGTTGTCTTCTACTTGAACTTTCAAACCTACAATCAAAGCATCATGATTTATCCTCCTCCTTCTGCTCATGATTAATATTATTCGAACTTACTGCTACAACTTGCCTTGTTTGTCAGTTGAAAAGCTTAATCTATTGACCTTTAACCTGATAATAGAAGTGTTTTCATTGAGCTAGTGGTTAAATTACTAACTGAATGAGATCAGGAGTGCATGCCATCGTAGCAGTCACAATATTCTTCATCCTAAATGCATGCACACAGAGACACACATCCTCCAACACACTTTCCTTTTCCCCTCTCTTGGCCTGGTGTATGTGTGGTACTTTGCTTGCCAAAATCATCAGTAGATATCTTCAACCATGGAGCTGTATGAATGCTCTTTTTCCCCTCCTTCCACAATATGATGTGTTTCCTTTTTTGTGTGTGTTTTGATCCCTCTCTTGCGGCCAGGCTGTGCTGTGGTGAGGCACGGGTTCGAGTGGCGCTCCTGTGTTATTTTTGGCAGCAGCAGTGGTTGGTGGCTGTTGAGGAGAGAGGAGACAGAAGGGGGATAGCATGAAGCCCAAAACCGAGGCTGTTTAAGGGATTTCTGTCTGAAGGAATTGCTTTGTAATGATCAGAGACTCATTATAGATGGGTGTGCGTTCAGGCATATACACAAGCAGAAACGGCTGGCATGCACATTTGACACTTCACAAGCACCTCTGATGCATCTTCTCATTTACAGGCCACAAATTCAGTTGCTAAATAGCAAAACGTGAAATCCCTTTGTTTGCGCAGAAAAAAACACATCTGTGCAGAATTTCAATCTGCCCGAAAATGTAAATATTTGGCCCTGTTCATTTTTCTGTTTTCATTACATAGGAGCTTTTTCTTTTGTTTGCCCTCCTCTTTGTCAATGCTCTGTCTCCTCTCTCTGTGGGAGTCACCCTGAGACACACTGCCTGCCCAGGCAACATGCAGTGTCAGACATTGACGCTCCTCCCTCTACACTTCTGAAAACACCATTTGAAAAAGATTTTCTCCAACTCTTTTCTTGGCCACAGATCAAGAGAACATTATTACTCTACTTTATTTATTTATATATTGTGGTGGTAACGTGTGTGAATGTATGTGTGCATGTATTGTATGTGTGTGTGAGCGGGTGAGTGATATGTAATTGTGTATGTGTGTGTGTTAACCCACAAAGATATTTCAATTTCTTCTGAATATTAAATAAACATGCAGCAGCAGCTTCAGTGAAGCGCTGCCTGCCAGTGGGTTTTGGGTTGGACGGGTGGTGATGCTGGTGGTGAAGGGGGAGAGGGGGTTTGTGGCCGAGGCTCTGGGGGGGTGAGGCAGCTCATGGTCAGGGCCCCCGCCGGACACACTGGCGCCTCGCGCTGGAGGACTTCTGAACCACCACACTCCTCCACCAAAACCCTGCCAACCCTGGCTCCCTGCTCCCGCTTCCAACCCAAATCACTCAGTTCTCTTTCTGCATTTGACTCTCTCTCTTGCGCAGTCTGTCTCACTGTCTCTCACTCCCTCTTGTCTTTCCTCTTCTCTTCTTCAGTTTTCTTCTTCACTTGATCTCATACTGATTCATTTGTTATTTGGCCCATTGACTCCTGGTTTAACCGCTGTACATACAGATACTGCCCTATCTGATTCTATGTTCGCTACCTTTTCTCTTGGGGGGTTTGTAATTTACATATTCACTATGCATTATCTGCACTGTCTCACTCTTAAATCTCTTCCCTTTAAATGTTCCAAGGAAGTATTTAGTGGCTTGTGCTCAATAAAAGGAAAACAAGGCTGGTTTGGGCTGTGTGTCAGTCAGAATACGATCAAGACAGTAAGCATTTTCAAAAGGAAAGAACAGTTTGATCTACATATTTGTAAAGACATTATGTTATAACGAGCCAACAATTTTCTTATTTATTCCAGCAACCCCCAAAAGCATATGGGATGTTTTCTTCTGGTAAAAAAATAGTCATGGAAGTCAAGAGATGAAGACATTTCAGATGATGAGGAAATGCACACAAGTCATAGATGCTTATTTCAGACCAGTAAAAGAAATAACAATGATCAATGTTATACCAAAGAGCCTTTTTCCATTTTTTTTGTTTTCTTTGTTATTTTGTTAATTTTTACACATTTTCTTGATTATTTTATTCATTTTTATTCATTTTCTTGATTATTTTGTCCATCTTTATTCATTATTTTGTTCATTTTACCCCTTTTCTTTACTATGTTGTTCATTTTCAGTCAGTTTCTTGATTATTTTGTTCATTTTTACTTATTATCTTTATTATTTTGTTCATTTTTACTCAGTTTCTTTAATATTTAGTTCATTTTAACTCATTTTCTTGATTGTTTTGTTCATTTTTACATATTCTTTATTATTGTGTTAATTTTTACTAATTTTGTTGATTATTTCATTCATTTTTATTTATATTCTTTATTATTCTCTTCATTTTCACTCATTTTCTTGATTATTTTGTTCATTTTTATTCATTTTATTTGTTATTTTGCTCATTTTACTCCTTTTCTTTCCTATTTTTTTATTTTTACTCATTTTCTTGATTATTTTGTTCATTTTTATTAACTCTCTTTATTATTTTGTTGACTAATTTTCTTTAATATCTGGTACCCCAATGTTCAGACAGATCCTAAGCCACTGACTCCACCTCTCTTCTTCCATCTATCAAAAATCTAAGCTGCACCTACTATAGAGTATAATTGAATGATGAATGTCAAACATCCCAACTAGAGTGGATATTACGTGTTACACATGCAATTTTCTTAACTTCATTTTCCCCTGGAAGCAATTTGTCATCCGGAGACCATTAAATGGGAAGCATATTATCTTTTTAAAGGGGCATAGAGTCACCCACAAGCCTCCCACAGTTCCTATAAACAAAATGGCCTCATTTAGTGGTGCATTTGGCGCATTGAACAGTAAAGGAGGATTCCCTTTAAACTTTAAAGGCGTTTCTATTCTTAAAAAAGGCTCTGATATAGTAAACTTAGAAAATATGAATCGTTTGATGATGCAATTCGCTCAAACCTCTGTTTGTTTGTCATGGCCGAGAGGGTGGTCTAACCTCCTTCACCGCCGTAATAATGAGACAGATGTAAAGAAAAGAATGAAAGGAAGTTCTGGAGTAAAATGTAACTGTGTTGCATCAGCGAGACTCAAAGGCCTGTTGCCAAAATGTGGGCTTAATGCTCTGCATGTGAAAAGCAGAAGGATGCTTAATCAGTCAGCCACATCCAGAGTGTTTTGCACCTTTTTAAAAATATGGTGCAGTTTCCTTAACTGACGTAGATAAGTGATGGTTGAAGATGATAAGAGCGGCCAACATAAAGTGCAACTAGCCTGACCTTTTACCTTCTACCTCTGTTATCTGTTATGTTTCCCTGTCTGACTCCTGTCTCATAAAGCCTGACCTCCTATGCTCTCCAGGTCATGTTATGGTTCACTAAGGTCAGTTTACGTGTTTCCTTTGCCAAAAAGCTTCAACTTGTTTTTCCTTATGACCTGATTGCTGAGCCTCTGGGCGTGCTGACATTCTTTTCCCTTTCTCCCCCCACGCTGCCAAAGAGACCCACTCACACCTGCAGACACCTGTGCTTTTGTCCTGCCTCATGCCTCCCCCGAATCCCCCGCCCTGTGCACACTGGTCAGGAGTAAAGCACCCATGCCTGTGGCTATATGTCAGAGCTCTCCATTGTTTTACTTGACCATTCAGTTAGGAGCATATAATAGCAGGAAAAGGGGATTCATTAGGGTTTTCTTCAAGGCATCATCATGTTTTATTCTCTTGCTTTAAAGAGCTGAAGTCTCCATGAAAGCTGAGACTCCCATGGGTAATTCATTAAGCATAAGTTTGTGTAACACACCAAGTCTTAACTAAACACTGCATGAGTGAATGTTTTAAAATTGCTTTTTTATGTTGGAAATGGGCTGTGTGATGGCTTTAACAGGTGTGTCTGTGATTCTCTGCAAAAATCTTTGTACCTCTAACAAGTCTGTGTGTTGCAATGATGTGATTTACAAGTACAGGGGTACAAGTGGGCAAGCCATATGGAACCGATTGTCCAGCTTCTGCTTTTGCCTTATGTGTCATTGCATGTATATTTTCTTTTTATGACCTTATTTGAAGCAACACTTAATGTTTCCTGGCTTTCTAAATAAAAGAAGTAAAAATACAGTTAAGGCTATCCCACCACAAGTGCTGTGGAAACATATTTAAAAAGACAGAAAACACCAGTAGCAGCAGAGGTTTTAAAAGCCACTGACCATCTTCTTAACCCCCCACCCTCTCGCACTGCCCTGACACACCCTACCCATAGCCAGTTCCCCCTGTTCTCTTTTTATGTTGTGGACTCAACCGTGCGCCCACTTCAGACCACCATAAACATGTCGGTCCCTGATGACAGAGTCAGCCCAGGGACGTTTTATATAAATTGACCTCAACTACAGCTCATTAGAAGCCCTAAATTGGAACCATACAGCCTGGGAAGTGTAAATGCTACAACAGGAGCATCAGTAGCTCCACGGGGGTTCCAACTGCGCAGGTCTCTTCTTCACTTACATCATATCTTCCACCTGGATTTCTATGCGGTGTTTCAACAGGCCTCCAGCAGTCTTCAATTTAAAATGTTACTACAAAGGTATCTGACATGTTAATTTTCTCATTACACTTGACATCTGTAGGCAGGCACTTATTTAGTTTTTTCCTGAGGCTATCTTCTGGAGGCAATCCACCCTCCTCAAGTATTTTTATTAGTCTACAATAACCTGAATGACCTGACAGGATCTGTACAAAAAGACAAAAAAGTGCCACATATATACAGGACAGTTCCAATGGGAAATGATGGGCAGGGCTCTGAAAAACCTGCTCGTCATTCTGCATTCATGTGTCCTCACCCCATCTTTCTTCCTGCATCCTGCCTTAATTGGGGTCCTTTGTTTGACCGCCTCCCTCTGTAAACAATACAACTGCGGCTCCCCTGCCCTGAGACTCTACTGGAGCATCGCTCTCAGTAATTACCCCTCTCAAACTGGAGAGTGGAGTAATTGTCTTGAGTGTAACTACAGTGGCTCCTTGAAAGGGGGTCATTGTGTGTGGCTAAGACTTCACTTCAGTGGATAGCTTTGTTTGTGCTGAAAAAGATAATGAAAGTATTTGCCTGGCCATGTGAAGTGGAAATATAGTAAGATATGAAAAGAATGACAGTGACTGAAGTGAGGTGAGCGTGTGCGGCATTGTACTTCATAATGACAGGACAAGTGCTTTTCACATTCGGAATCTGACGAATAACACCAGTAGAATTAAATGATTTTGACATTTCTTTACTTTTAAAAGCACCAAAACGGTCATGATTTCACACCATAACTCTTACATGTTTACGGGGTTCCATGCTTCATCACTATGTACAGTAACTTAAACCCACATTTCACCACAAGTCAGAAAATGTAGCAGTTCAGTTCCGCCATGAGAAAAATTGAACGACAAAAAAGCTCTCTTGTTTGTTTCTTTTAACTAAAGCAACATAAACATTTTCTTAACTGTCCAAAGTTAGGCAAAATATAGAAAATACGTAAAAATGTAGAAAAATAACACACCTAACAAGAATCTATATATTGTTGGAAATATATAGTTTGTACAAATAAGGAGAAGCCCTTATGAATCAATACTTTGCCAGGTGTGGAAGACTTCACAATTAAAAGTTTAGATAGAAATAGTTTACACGCACATTGAACTCCAAGATCTATAAATAAATCTTTAAAAACATAGCCCCAAACTCCATGTTATAACTAATAAATAGAAAAAAAATCTTAATTTAATGCATTCTATTTTCTTTTTTGGCCAGCTTCAACTATCTTGCATTTTCAGGTGTTACATTTCCTGAAGTGTACAAGATAATCTTCCATGTGTATAATTTAAGACATAAATTAGATTATTTACTGTATGTAAATATGAAATTAAATTAGACATAGTAAGAAGTGAACAAAAGTGAAATCCAGAACCTTTTACAACAAGAAGCAGTAAGACTGTCCATTGATTGTTTCAACAATAATGAAAAAGTATCAAAGTACAGCTGTAAATCAGATTTTTCTTGAGGCATGCTATGCTCCATCAACTCCATCCTCCTCCTAACCCGAAGTCTCCATCTAAAACTACTTTCCTTTTGCGGCCTCAGAGCGCTTTTCCTTCTGCCTTTGCAGATTAAATTTCCCCAGTGGTTTGTCTCATTTGAAAGGCAGAATATGTGTGTCGGCTACAAAATGTGTGCATGGGCATGTTTACTTGTATTTATGTCTCTATGTATGCATGCAGGTAGCGTTTCGTGTGTGCTTACATGCATGTTTCCTTTAAACATGGTTGTATATCTGTTCATAGTTATTTCCACACATGCATTTATATGTGTGTGCATTTGAATGTGCATCCATGTGTGCTTTGGTTTGTGTTTGCAAATTTGCTCATGTCCAGAGAAAATTAAGTGATTGCTACCTGCAGCATACTCTGTCTTGTATTCTTATGCCTTATATTATCAAGTCTTTTGCAAACATGGTCTGATATCCTTCGTATGTGTTCAAACAAAAACACTGTCTCTGTGTTTTGAAGGTGGATGTTTTGCCTTTAAGAACAAATGCACCGAAAACAGCACTGTAAAGAATCTTAATAAAGTTAAATCTCCAACAGTCCACTGCTGCTCTCCACTCCATTAGGTGTGCCAGTTTTCTCGTCTCCATTGGTGATTGTGTCAGCGACAGGATTGGTGGGTACAGCGCTGGTGTTTAGCTCTGTGGGCTCTTCACTCCGAGGGTCTGTGTCTCCCTCCACAGCTACGGCTTTCCCCTGCATTGCAGAATCCGCATGGGTCTTCTGGTGCTTTGACAGGTGGTCGCTGCGTGTGAAACGCTTGTTGCACAGTAGACAGGTGAACTTCTTCTCTCGCGTGTGAGTGCGCACATGTCTCTCCAGTTCATCTGAACGGGTGAAACGCTTTCCACAGAACAGCCAGTTGCAAACAAAGGGCCGCTCACCAGTATGCCAACGCAGATGGGCTTTGAGATGCGAGGCCTTTCCGTAGACCTTTCCACAGCCTGGGATGTGGCAGCTGTGGACGGGCTTCTTCCTCAGGGATGCAGCTGAGGCCCCCAGCCTCTCCAGCTCCTGGCAGTTGGGGCAATCACACGAAGACCTGGTGGGTGTAGCCCCTCCGCTGTAGCCTCCTGTTCCCCTAGCAGGTTTTAAGCCCATTTGGCTCTCAATTAGCCCTGCACTTGGCACAGGCTTGGGCTTGTACATGTCCTGGGGCAGCATGTGCTGTGAGGGCTGGAGGAGGTGTGAAGAGGAGCCCAGTCCCACAGAGGAGTAAGGAGCTGGGTTTAGGGGGGTAAAGTCGGTGCTATAACTGGGCAGCTGTGGGCTAAGTGAAGCCTGGGGTGCGACAGGCTGCAGGGAGGCTTGGAGACCCCCATCCGACTGAGGTTGGGTTGCTGACAGCCAGTTGGAATTGGGATGAACGTCCCACCAGGAGGACGTGGCATTGGCTGGCGCAGCAGTAATGCCGGGATGGATGCCAGCCTTATACCAGGAGCCATAAGGATGGGTCATATCCAGTGAAGTATAGACACTGGTGAGGCAGTCGGCCGTAGCGTGAGCCTTGGACACTAAAAGAGATGGGTCCTGGGAGGCTGAGGTCTGGAAAGAGTGGGAGAAAGGGCTATATTCTGAAGTGTAGCCTCCGGCTGAAGGAGGGGGGCTTCCAGTGGGGGTAAGCAGCCCGCTGCCTCCTCCTCCTCCAGCTGTGGTGAAGGAGCCAGTGTAGGAGTCCGCCAGGCCACTACCGTCTGCGGTCCGTCCGTTTTTAGCTGTCTGTAGGTCAGAGGTCATGATGTAGGGCTTCTTTACTGGTGTAGTACTGCCGGTTTTACCGGGTGTCGCTGAATCCCTGACGGGGCTGGTGCTGCCAAACTTGTTACAGGTAGCAGTTAACATAGCCAGGGGACTGGAGCCATAGCGTGTGTCTTCCTGACAAAGAGGAGACAAGGGAGAAAATGAGACCATCTGTCTGCAGGAAATGGCTGCTTGCTGCCGCTGCTTCTGTCAGTGTCAACTCTAATAAAAAACTTATGTCTGACTGCCACCGCTGGCTTTTTCCTGCTCTCTCCATTTTCAACGTGGTCAGGCCAATTTCAAGCAGTGAATGTTTATGCTTGTGAAAGTTCTGCTCCGCTCAGCAGAGGAATTCCCTCACTCTTTTGTTTCATGTAAACCACTGTCTAGATGCTATTCTTAAATTAGCGTTGAAGTTATATGTTTTTTCAGTTGTCTTCAGAACATACTGTACATACACAGAATAATGATATAAAAGAACTGCCCTGATAGGTGTGACTGTATATTTTTTGCACTCACCATAACATTAAAAGTGTTTGACCATTTAATGCAATATTGTGACAGAACAGTCTTGTTTCTGTTTTTCCTGGTCTTAATTAATTGATTACTTTTTATGTCATAATATAGTCTAATTTGTCTTCATGTTGATCATGCAGTTATTTTACATGCATTAAAATGTCCTCAGCTGTCTCCAGCCCCACCGTTAAACTGTTTTATTCTGACATTCCCGTCTCTAGTTGTTCTTACCAGTGTGTCCGATACCTAAAACTACAGTGTCTCTTTACATTATACAGTATATGTGCAAATACATAATACAACTTACTATAGTATTTGTACAGTCATATTTCTACTCAACTCTGAGCTTAAACAGGCACCGCTGTGTGTTAAACCCTGCTCATGGTACGGTCATTACGTGACTTGATTATCACAGACGTTCTTAAAGTTCTCCTGCTGTTTACTGCACTTCTTGCACCACATCTGACAACTGAACTCTGCTTTTGGGTGACAGAGGAAACCTGCTGTAAAGTGACCTAATCACTTTACTGATTAGATCTGTGTCAGCACCATTAAGTAGTCTTCTATTCTCACTTATTGTCAGCATCCTCTTATATCACATACATATTTAGTCTTGTATATTTTTTCCAATGCCTGTGTGAAAACTAAGTTTAAGCCCTAACTTTAAGCATCACAAAAAAGTTGATTTTCAACAGGATTCATGTCACAAATACTACAAATATACATGAAATAGAAGAAGAAAATCAAATCTACTTACAATTACATTCCCTACCTCCAGAATAGATGCGGCCATCCCTGAGAAACAATATCCTAAGGAGCTGAGGGGAGTGGGAGAAGCGCAGCTCTGAGTCCCGGGACAGTTTGGAGAAGTTGGACTGTAACGCGGGGAAGTGTTTTGAGGCTCGGGGAGCCCGCCCCCTAATTACAGCCTCTGGGCTCTTTGAAGACTCACTAAAAAGCAATAAAAACTGAGGGATGGGGGGAAATGGATGGAGATTGGTGGATAAAAGAGGACATCCCACCTCCCCAAACAGAGAGTGTCAAATCATTTTTCAAGATAAATGCATGAATGGGTTACTCATCAATCACCATGCAGACATTATATTTCAATTTCACAGGCGTTATTTTTTCCACTGGGATTAGGCCAGTGCAGTCTGAAGGAAAAGACGACGTTTAACATAATCTCATAGAGAATCAGCTTTCACTGTAACGAGATGAAAGTTTAGACTCACATTAAAATGTGTCTGTGTAGATTTCATGTAAATCCATGCTTTTTTCCTTTTCTTTATCAGTAGTTTGTCAATGTAATGTAACTTTTCCTTAAAATCACATGCTTTACATAAATAATTATATTTTGGTTAATTCTTTGTTAATTTTCTGAATTATCTTGTTCATTTAGTCATTTTTTTCATTGTTTTGTTGTTGTTTTTTATTTTGCTCATCACTTTGCTCAGTTGAATTCATTTTTTTTCATTTTTTTTTTCATTTTCTTGATGATTCGGTTAATTTGTTCTTCATTCCTATGCGTTGTGTAGTTTTGTTAATTTTCTGAATAGTTTCTGTTGTTTATGGGTTAAATTGCTCACTTTTGTTCATAGTGTTGCCATTTTTGTAAATCTTTGTGATTACTTTAATAATGTTGCTTATTTTGTAGATTATTTTGTTCAATTTTTAAAATTTTCTTGATCATCTTGTGCGCTTTCATTCAGTCTTGTACTTATTTTGGTTCTTTTTATGGTTATTCTGATCATTTTTGGCCATTTTTTGATTATTTTGTTCACTTGCACTCATGTTTGTAATTATTTTTCTTAATTTCACCAATTTACTTTATTATCTTCTTCAGTTTTACCCATTTATATTAATTTTATTCATGTTTGTAATTATTTTTCTTATTTCTGGTCATTTTTTAGATTATTTTGTTCATTTTTGGCTATTTTATACTTACCTTTGACAATTTCCTTGATTATTTCATATACTACTGCTGATTTTATTGATTATTCTGTCCACTTTTGCTCTTTTTTGGTATTTATTTTGCCAATTTATATGATTATTATTTTTTGGTCAGTTTTCAAATTATTTGATCATTTTATTCACTTTTGTTCATTGTGGTACTTATTTTGCTCCTGTTTGTGAATATTTTGGTCCTTTTGCTACACTTTGTAGTCATTGTTACACATTCTTGCTAATTTACTTGATTATTTAATTCTTTTTCTTCATTTAGTAATTCATTTTTGTTCTTTTTGTTCACTTTCACTCATGTTTATGTTTATTTTGCCAATTTTAGTTAAATTACTTGATCATTTTGTTCACTTTTGTTCATTGTGGTACTTATTTTGCTCAGGTTTGTGATTACCGTATTTTTCAGATTACACGTCATGGTTTTTTGTATAGTCTGGCTAGGGGAGCAACAAATATACCGGAGTGACGAATATATTAAAATATTTTGAGTATTGGGTGTTTGTCACACTGACAGCAGGTAGACGTCGCTCTAGGCTTGTGTACCTTCATCTGCCGCATCTATATTACTGACAATTTAAAATGTAGACATTACCGGTAACAACCATACCTGCCATCAGCTTAACACCGAACGTGTTGGCACCGTCACTTCCCCGGTGAGGCAGGGAGGCGAGCTGCAAACTCTCGCTTCTTGCGTCAAGTGCCCGGTCGCCCAGCCGCCCAGCCGACTGGCTGCTTAAAGCGTGTTCCTTCAACAAATGCGACCTGTTCTCCAGAACGACGAAAACACATTTTTTTCTTCTTTATTATGCATTTTTTGGCTCGTGCCACTAACATTCCGGGGCGACATCACCCGGATAATACGGTATTTTGTTCATTTTTGCACATTTTTAAAAATTACTGTTGCACATTGTTGCTGATTTTTTTTTTGATTATTTAGTGCATTTTCCTCATTTCGTTATTTATTTTATTCATTTTTGGAGGGGTTAATCCATTTTCACTCATGATTATGATTATTTTACATTTTGTTCTCATTTTTATCATAGTTTTTTTCATTTTTGCCAACTTTGTATTTATTTTTGTCATCTCCTTGATTATTTTTGCTCACTATTCCTCATTTAATTATTTATTTTGCTCATTTTTATGATTATTTAGGTCATTTTTGCACAGTTTTTAAACTATATTTCCTCATTTTCTTGCCTCCTTCTGTCATTGCTTTTGTCTCCTCAATTGCATGGTTCAATTGTTTACGGAGAGAACAACAACTCATCCCATCACAAAATAACAAATGTTCAACAAATTTCCAAAGATGCCTGACTAAAACATAACCCCATTGACTGCAGCAGCTGTTTGAGGCATGAAAATGCGACTAAAAGCCTCCCCAGTCTCCTGTGAGAGAGGAAAAATAACAAAAGTACATGTAGCCTCTCCCTGCGCCACATAAATCAAAAATTAAAGTGAACTGAGCCTGTGGTTTCTGTTAGAGATTTTATTATGCTGGTTTCAAGCCTCTCTCTGTTTCCAATATTCTTAAATGCAGTTAACGGTCTTTTCAGACATTAGCTGTGATGGTTAAAGAGGCTGCACTATAGAGACGAGTGCAGAAGAAAAGGATCAAGTCATTACATAAAATAAAGCGCAGATTATCACATCAAATAAAATGAATTCAAACGGCCGACTCACGAGGGAATAGACTGGCTGCAGATTGGCTCCTCCACTCAGAGGTTTGATAAAAAGACCCATAAATAAACTATGAAAACTAAAAGAAAAGGATCAAAATGAACAAAGTCTAAGGGATAGTTCAAAATCAATTGAAATCCTCCTTAATGTGTTTGATCCTTAACGGCTGGAATATTATTGTACAGAAATCATTAAAAATATGTGCTTGTTCATATGGTTATGATTCAAAGTACACATTTATCCTCAAATACAATGTAAGATGATGTTGTTTTCTCTCTTAAATGTGTAGTACATTACTTTAAAATCATCATAAAAATATTTACTATGTTCAGTCCAAGATTATTAGACACAATTTCTTGACAATTTTCTGTCTTTATTATTAAAATGTTCATTTTAACAGTTTTAAAGAATCGTTTATTGTTTTTTATTAGTATATAAATGTACTGGAGATGCTCCACAACTTGTGAGTCTCTTTAAAATGCTCATTTATCTGTGTATTTTTATTTTATACATTTTTTGTACCAAAAAAATGGTCATTTGTGGGGTATTTTGTTCTGTTTTTGTTCTGTTCTCATCGTTTTGTTGCTTATTTTGTTCATTTTCTTGCTTATTTTCATTTTTTGTTATTTCCTGTTTGTGGTGTGGATGATTTTGTTCATTTTCTTGATTATTTTGTTTGTTTTTGGTCATTTTGTGGAGTGTTTCATTAATTCTTTACAATTTTATTCATTTTTGAGTCCACGGAAAATGAGATCTTTGTTGCAAAATCCTTACAGATATGCGTCATATGTGGACATTTTTTTAATCCATGTTAAAGCATTTCCTTGTTTTTTTCACATTTTATAGTTATTTTGTTAATTTTCTTGAATATTTTGCTCAGTTTTTTGATACGTATGTTCATTTTGTGGATAATTTAACTAATTTTTGGTTCCTGTTTTATTAATTTGTTGCATGTGTTATTATTTCTCCTTCATCTTCCTGTTGATTCTGCTCATTTGTAGTCATTTAGCTGTTTAGCTGTCATCTTCCTGCTCATTTAAAAAAATTTCCTAATCATTTTTTCAAAATTTTCTGAGATGCTTTTCTATAAATGCCCCTCCCCCGTCTGCCAACCTACAAAAAAAAATAAACTCATTACATTCAATAAAGCTGCTTGTGTTTTGGCTGAGATATATTCTGTAAATAAATACACTTAGTAAATAATGACTATGTAAGTTACATTAAATGCAGGATCATAAAAACATTCATTATTAGACATTATTCTTGAATAAATTGTCATGTAAAGTGAACTTACAGATTTTGACCAAATGCAGAGTACCGCAGACATAGTTTTTTTTTTAATTTAGATGCTCAGTCAGGATGTTCAAGTATCAGCAATGTTCACTTTGAATGATTTTAATCAGTTGAAAATCAGACTTTTCTTTCTGTTGGAAACAGAATCTCAGTGCCTATTGTGAATATTTGTGATTAGTTTACTAATGTTGCTCATTTTATTAATTACTTTGTTCAAGTTGCTCATTTTCTTGATTGTTTTGTTCATATTTGCCAACCTTTTAATTATTTTTGTACATTTTTGCTCATTTTCCTGATTATTTAGTCTACTTTTCCACATTTTGGTATTTATTTTTCTTGTTTTTATGATTATCTCACTCATTTTTGGGATTATTTTGTTTGATGTCACTCATGTTTGTGATTACTTGTTCATTTTGGTTCATTTTCTTAATGATCCAGTTAATATTTTGTTTGTTTTCTCCTTCTTTTATTCATTTTCAGTCAAAACAGTAACAGACTTGCTGCTTTTTGCTTGGATTTTAGAGTTTCTACAAATTTGATGCTTGATTTTTGTGTGATTGACTCTAGACACATCCTGAAATCAGTCGCAGCTTCCAATTCCATGTTTAAGTCTGACCAAATGTAGAGGAGATGCAAACTTTTCCTTAAAATTCATATGTTGAGTCAGGTAACTTAAGTAAAAGCGGCATTCATTTTGACTGATTTCAGACTTTTCTTTTCCGTTTGAAACTGATTCTCAGCGCCTTTTGTGGGCGTCTGGTTTTCTGAAGGAGAGCACCGAAGATTAAAATTGTTGTCAAAAATAAACATATAATTTCTGTCCTTTTTTTCTCCTCAATTACAGGGCATGGTCAGAGCTGGGCTTGTCGTTCTGCAGAGTCTGGCCCTCACATGAACACAGCGGCTATATTTGGCAGTCTGCTCTACGACTGACCTTCAACGCTTTATTTTCTTATTCCAGAACAAAGGACGCTACATGACACACTGTACTCTGTCACACCACTCACATCTGGATCATTTTATGCACTTTTATTCATTTTATTATTATTATTTTGCTCATTTTTTGTCATTTTGTGTATGATTTTGATCATTTATTTCATTTTGTTGGTCACTTTGTTCAGTTTTGTTTCATCTACCAGTTATTTTGTTAATTTTGTGGATTATGTTACTCTTTTGTTCATTAGTTTTTGCCAATTTGTTGTTTTTTTCTGTCCTATTTGTTTTTGTGATAATTCTGTTCAGTTTTGCTCATTTAATTGTTTATCGTTGTCAGGTTTTGCATTTTGTTGTTCATTTTGTTCATGTTCATATTCTGATACTGTTTGGAGATATGGGGAAACACAAAACCAACACTTAGGCAACAGATAATTTATATGTAACAAAAGAAAGCTGCAAGTATTATAAGGCTGTCAAATTATTATGAAACAACTTGTCCACTATTCATTAACCTATGTCCTTTAAAATTTTATGACTTGGTAGATTATAAAACTATTTTGTTCATTTTTGTTCATTTTGGGATTATTTTATTTCGTTGTGTTCAATTCTGGGTTTTTTTTGTACAGTTTTTGGGATCTTCTGTTTGCTGTGGTGATTATTTTGTTCATTTTCTTGATTTTTTTGCTTGTCTTAAATAATTTCTTCAAGTGATTCATTAATTCTTTTAAGTTTGTTATTTACTTTACTCAATTCTGGTCATTTTGTTCCCTATTTTGTTCATTTGCTTGATTATCCTGTTTGTTTTTTTATCATTTTGTGAAGTTTTTTGTGCGATTTCTTCAGTTAGTTGTAATTGCATTCATGTTAGGAATTATCTGTGAAAATCCACAAGAAATGAGATCTTTGTTCCAAAATCCTCACAGATACATTATACGTGGCAGTCTTCTGAACCGTTTTGAGGCATTTCATTCCTCTCTCATTTGGCATATGGTCTGTACTGGTGTGTTTTTAAGTGAACTGTTCCTTTTCTTCTTAGACGTCATTAATGCTTTACATTTAAGTGAAATGAGAGGGGAACTAAAACAGGTCCTGTAGTGTTTCGAAGTGGTCCGCTCTTCCTCGTTTTATAAGACTTGTAGTAATCTAAAACTTTGGCGTGTTCCCATTTACAGTTCTCTTCAAAAGACAGCGAGTGAGATCTATAATTAGAGAACGCGTTAAACAGCCTCTTCAAACAGCTTTCTCTGCTCTATTTACTATTTTCTGCCCTGTGTGGTTGAGATTTTGGGGTATGTACAGTAGTTGATGAACCTTTGGGCACTGGGTGGGCACAATTATGTTCCTCAGCACTGATTATACCTTTCACATCATTTTCTAACTAATTTCTCACTTTTTGTCCATATGACGACTATAAAACAGTAGTACTTCCAGGTTTTTGTTTGGTAGCTCATTAGGTATGGGCTGGATCATTTAGACTATGATACTCTATTGATATGGGCTTCGATGAGCTACACAGTTCATAGTGTTAAAGTGATACTAAGATACAGAACTGATACAGAATTGTGTGACTTAAAGGGGTACTGAATAGTTTTTTTTTCAGGAAAATGTATATTTAAAACAAATCAACAAAGTGTAGAAAGGTGTGGAATTAAAGTCTTTATAATCTTGAAAAAATTATGCAGTATATTGATTTAAAAAATAATCATCATGTTTACATTTGTGCAGTTGGATGACTGGAACTATTGTCGGCCAGTAAGGATGTCACAGCCAGCAGCGTTGCTAGGATGTCATGTGGGGGTTGCCAGACACGCTGAATGAATCCTGCGGAGAAACAGACAAGTCTGAAATGTCAGGCAAATTTTTGTTCTGCTATTCTCTAAATAATCTAAAAGGGGCTTAAAAGCCATGCCAAGTTTGCCAACTATTTTCTAGACAGGTAAGCTAACCTATGCTACCTAGCATTTGCATAGCATGCACAGCGACAAAGTTACAGGCATCCAAGATGGCGTACATTCATTCCCTCTGGAAAGCTGCTCAGTGGCAGTGAAGCAAAATGATTTCCATGTGATGTGGCTCACTACACAAGCATCCATGGACCACTACACAAGTACTAGTGGTCCTCCACCACCAAGCCTCCCATCCTCCCCTGTTTGTCCAATGGCTGCTCAGACTATCACACACACAGATTTTAAAATCTTTTTTGGAGTGTATTGGTGATTTAGAACATTTCAAATCTCCATGTTTTAAAATGTGACATAGAGTAATTTCTAACCTTTTCTTCAGCTGTAGGTGTCCTATCAACAATCAAGTTTGACAGACATCTCTTATCACTGTGGTCTATGAGGAAAATGCCTTTGGGCCCAGCATGTAGTACCATTGATTGGCCACTGGGTGAATTTTAAAACATTTAGCTGTGGTCTGGTTTGCGCTACAGTGTTATTGTAGCGCAAGAATGAGTGCCACAGCTACTAGCCAGGAGGTCACAACCTTGTCTCTATTGCCTTTAATTGTCCTGAAACCCATCTGCACTGGACACAAAAATGGTTAAATATATGAAAATCAACATTTTTAGAAGAAAATGGCTCAACGTGCCTTTTCACTTTTGTTCTTCATTTTTGAACATTTTATGGATTATGTTGTTAAGTGTTGTAAATGATTTGATTATAATATTCATCTTTATTCATCTTGTGGATATTCAGTGCATTTTATGCATCATTCTGTTTGTTCTGTTCATTGTCTTTTTAATTTTTTTCTTAATTTTGTTCATTAGGTTCTTATTTTATTTTGATTTAATCTTTAGATCACCAACATGTAATTTCTACATTTATGCTATTACATCTGATTTAACCAGTAAAAATCCTGTTGCATTTGGATCATAAGGAGATGCTAGATTTATTTTTTGGGTCTTGAATCAAAACAATTTTGTGAAGCTGGGAAAAAATTAAAAACCAAAACCTATGTTACATTTTTATTATATTATTATTTGTGACACAACACAGACTGCAGAATCACTCTGTTAGTGGGGGAAATTCAGCTGTTTTAAGGACACACCAGGGCTTTCGTTCCCTTGTTGGAAATGACTGTTTAATGGCGGGAAAAAGCATATTATAATATTAATATAAATATTCTAGATATAGTATACACTTAAGCCAATATTGTGTAGACAGGCATTTCTAGGTGATAAAATAATAGAACCAGTTCAGAGCCGTGCATATGTGTCAGTGATTATCTGTTTTCTTGATGTCCCTGAACATCTCGTGTCTCACATCCACACCTGGACTTCAGACACTAATCACTCTCTTTTTTGCACTTTTCTTTTCAAACACATGTAGAGGCTAGACTCAGACTCAGAGCAGACAGAAAGTTACATTCTAACAAAAGGAGTCAATTCCATTTGTCCTTCTTAGTGGCTCCTGACTTGAAATGATGCCATGGTTCCACTAGAGAATCGCTACAGGTCCATCAACCTTTACACTTCAGGTACTTCTTGGCCCAACTTTAATATTTCATTATGTGAATCTTTTTTATTGATGGTGTATTTCAGTTGACTTCATCTTTTGATGCCATTTCTGAATACTGACACCCAGTGCTTCTGGAATCCAGGTGGGTTACAGCCAGTGGGCAGTGACCAGGGCTCCAAGAAGCCCTGACTCCCATAGAGTTATAGTGGACTTCTCTCTGAAAATACTAAGTGAATAAATTTTTGTCATGAGTCATCATGACCTCAAACATTTTATTTGGATCCTCTAATAAGTGATGTGGTGGTTCATCTTTAATTTTTTCCTCTGTTATTAAGATATTATGGCAAATAATTTGACAAATCACTGCTGTACTGAGCCTTAGTTGGTAGAGCTGGACTGAGTAATACCTTTGTATCTTCTGTTTATTCAGCAAAGCATAGTTTTACCTGAGGTATGCTCGACTGTAGTTGTGGGTAAGTTCTTACAATAACAACACTGTAACATGACTTTATTTGACAATGCTTGGTGGAGTTTTACAGCATCAGTAAACTAGCAGTTAGCATTAGGTTACCCATGAAATCCCTGACATACTATGCTTCGGTAGCTCCTCCACCATTTCTCCAAATATGGTTACATCCTATTTTTGGCTCCAAAATGTCATCCGGGAAGTAACGACCCAATTGGCCTCAAAATGTGTGTTCACAAACCAATGGGTCACAGTCACTTTGTCCAGTAATATATACAGTCTGTGGTCACAGCTCTGGAATATGGTGCTGCTGGAGGATAATGGGTTTCTGATAACTTCATGCTGAATTAATTTCAGATAATTTGGAGTCAATTGACATTTCTTTCCCTCCTCAATGCGTTTTTTATATCCCTTTTCAGTAGTAAGCATTGATTTTTAGCTAGCTGTGCTCCAGTAGTTGAGGTACAGTATTTCCATCATGCTGCATTCAGCTGACATCTTTTCTGAATGGGATATAGAAGTTGCTTAGTTATATTATACACCATAGTAAAGGGCATTAATCACCTTGGGATACACCATAGTTTTTATACAAATAAATACTGTATGACCTGCTAAAGATTAAACCCAATAAACATTCCAGTTTATACAATTTGGTGTTTGAAAATATGCACATAAATAATAATAACTTCCATCCATCTATCCATTTTCTACCCCTTACTCCTCG
>JAQQAE010002717.1:0-21662 GCA_029823295.1 Pseudamia nigra | reverse complement strand
AGAGGGAAGTGAACAGCAGCAGTGAATCGAAACACCCACAAACACACACCTACACCAGGTGACACAGAGGGAAGGGGGTGACAGGAGTCCTCACAGTATGTAAATAGACATACAGTATACCCCATATTAATAATATGAGTATAACATTCTGTATAGGAGAATTTGTTGTTCACTATATAGCCAAGGCATTAGAAATAATACTTTCTGCTATAAGGGATCATTATGTCACCGTAGTTGGTGTGAGAGAAGAAGATGCAGATGATAGGATGAGATGGAGGCAGATGATTCGCTGTGGCGACCCCTGAAGGGAACAGCCGAAAGGGAAAGAAGAAGAAGTTAGTGTTACTGAAAATACTAAAAACCATGTTTTCTTCACTTCAGAATTTCAATTCACTTCAATTTTATTTGTATAGTGCTAATCGTAATCGCTGATTATCTTTAGCCACTTCACAACTCGAGGCCAAGATCTCATGGCTATACAGAGAGTAAACCCAACAGAACCAGAATGACAAAACACTGGGCGGAATGCAATGCCTTATGACATTATTACCAACATACAAAGGAATACCTTTATTTTTAGCTCGGTGTAAATCCTTAAATTCACACATGAAAATATGAACTTGTTAGAAACTTAGAAACACCCAAAATGTCTGAAGGAGAGGTACTGCAGGTCGTTCCTTTCTACTGCTGTTAGAGTGTACAACAAACAGCTGCTCTCAATAGACCACATGTAAAATCGATGAAAAATTTCATCAATGTGCAATATATAATATAACATTTCTCATCATTGTGTAATATACTGTGCAAATTCTCAGTGCAATTCGGTTTACAATGTACCGTATATAGTCTATAATACTAAACTGTATACAGTATTCTTACTTATTTTTTGCAACTCCATTTTAATTTATTTTATGCTGTTTATTTTGTACAGACGTATTATTATTATTATTATTAATCCTATTTTTATATATTCTTGTCCCTTGCTGCTGCAACACTGTAAATTTTCCTGCTGTGAGACTAATGAAGGGAAGTTTTATCCTGTTTATCATGTTAATAACTGTCTTACCAGTATGCATATCTTGTATTTTCATTTTGCTATGCATTCCTTCGTTTCACGTGTTGTTTTTATACATTAACGCTAGAGGTCACTCGTAAATCAAATCTTAACATGCAGGTGCTGGAAGGGTTGTTTTCTAAAGACAGAACTTTGTCTCCTCTAGGGATACGAAATATCAGAAAATAACTACATTAACCAGGACGACTTTTGTGGTATAATTAGATTTTATACAATTCTTATCATCAGAGGTGACGACAGTAAGAGTGTGACTGTCCCTTTAACGATGCAGCACGCTGCGTTATCCACGCATGCGCAGTTAGAGTGAGCAACAGCCCCATGAAAAACAACAACAATCAGTACAGTAGGGCTGAGAAAACGCGATGTGTCCGTGAAGCCCAACAGTTCAGGCCCATATTACAGCTATAATCTCAACCGACTGCTGCTGTTTCTACACGAGCTTTATACGTCCATGGTGCTGACCTCATGAACTTGGCCAGTCAAAGCGGGGAAGCTGGCGGAAGCCAGCTCCTCTTCGCCAACTTTAACCAGGACAACACGTAAGTCAGGGCCGGAGAGAGGGTCCGGGCTTCCGCTGGCCTGTACTGTACAGCCAGCTAATGTTAGCTTAGCTCACTGTGAACGTGTCGGCGAGTGACAGGGCTGCGCATGAAAACTGCCGAAAGCTGTCTGAGAGGAGAACTAGCTCTGAAGTACGGTAGATATCTGCTACGCGAGTAAAATATTTATTTATGTTGTGTTTCACTCTGTATTAGCGTAGCTTTCCAGCTAGCATGGAGCTCTGCTGCGATGCTAACTTTAGCCATACTGTAACACACATGTAACTTATGAGGTGTCATGTAACGACTGTACCACGATGGCTGAAGTAAAATGCTTAGGAATACTGTAAACTATACTGAATACTGTACTGTAAACTACAGAATTTAGCGTGTTTTGGTCACAATGTGTTTTTGACTCGATATGTCTTTCAAGGTTCGAAGGTTTCCATACTGTAAAAGGCATAAACCGGGTCATTGTGTTTGTTTTGCACACTTTATGTAGACACATAGATGTACTGCACCAGGGTCACTTATTTCGTGTGTGTGTCGTGAACCACAGAGGCCTGGTGTTGTTGCAGAAGAGTCAGTCGTGTGACCACTATTACAGCGTGACTGGTAGTTTAAGGGGCACGAACAAAGCCAAGTTAAATACCATGTTTATTCTAGTTAGTGACACGGGCTATATGAGTGTTTCCCATGTGTGCTGTTGTATCTTGCTTGTGCACTCAGTCATAAATGCTGTCTTTCTGTTTGTTAAATAGGTCTTTAGCTGTTGGCACCAAATCAGGATATAAGTTTTTCTCCTTGTCCTCTGTGGACAAGTTGGAACAGATATATGAATGTAGTAAGTATTTTACCAGATCACTTTTCTTTTCTTTACTTACACTAACTAATCCCTTGTGTAAACCAAGAGTAATCTAGTTTTAGTGTGTTCTGCAATAACATCAACACTCCATCTGTATGTTTAATGCATGCTGTCCACACAGTTGTAATACCATTAGAGCATCACTATACTTTAAATATTTATAAAAGCTTGTCAGCACTTTCCAGATTCATATGGGTCTTACTTTAATATCAGACATTCCCCTTCTTATGACTTTAATATATAGTATAGTGTTTTCATGAGAGTTACAGTGAGTCAGCATGTATTTTAGACATCCATTACCATTAAAGTAACAGAAGGGCAGCCAAACATAAGATGAATGTGAACAACGTGACATGATGATCTGTGTATGTGCACTCCTGCAGCGGATACAGAGGATGTGTGTATTGTAGAACGACTGTTCTCCAGCAGCCTTGTGGCCATTGTTAGTTTGAAGGCCCCCAGGAAGCTCAAAGTCTGCCACTTCAAGAAGGGAACTGAAATCTGCAACTACTCCTATTCTAACACCATACTCGCAGTCAAACTCAACAGACAGGTAAATGCAGGTGTAAGAACTCTTAGCTCCCTATGATACAACAGAAGAGACATTTCATTTTCTGTATGGATTGCTCAATGACTCATGGCACCTGTTGATGTTTTATTGTGATTTCACAGAGGCTGATAGTATGTTTGGAAGAGTCACTTTACATCCACAACATCCGAGATATGAAAGTGCTGCATACTATCAGAGAAACTCCTCCTAATCCTTCAGGTGAGCACAAAGATCAACAGATATCGGACACATCCCAGTTCCTTTATTTAATCAATCCTTGCATGGCTCTGAAATCATTTCACTCATGAAGCAACAAGTGGAGAATAGAAGCAATATGGCATTTTGTAGGTGAGGATCAAGAAACAAACTATTTATTGCCAAGTAAGTTTTTCACAGTATGAGGCTTTATGAGTATTTAAAGTAATGGGTGTTGGGACCCTGTCTAAAGGACAAAAGAGGTTGAGCTCGCATGTCAGAGTTGGTGATTAGAGGCCTGGGGGGGATGGTGTAAGGGCTGTCTCTTTGTCCATTTGTCCCTTTGTCTTTCAAATCTACACCAAAACTCGTTGAGTTTCTTGGCCAGGTGAAAGTTGTTAACACAGCAGGGGCTTAAGGCAAGTAGCTGATAATCTGCATTCATTCTTTTTTAATGCAAATGCAGTTACTGGCTGAAATCTGGTACTGGAGCTTCATTGTATTCAGTTGGTTAGATGTTCTTGCTTTCTAAACCTGGACTATGTCTCACTGAAACTGTGCCAGTTCCACTTCTGAATGTATTTATAACATGTTTGCAGAGCTGTGGTCTGTCTGTAGACATGGATGATGCATACCAGGATTACTTGGTCCCTGAGGTTTTGCTGATTTTCTTCTCTACATAGTTTTTAAGGGTTAGATGTTAATTCATGAAGTGTCAGGAAATCCTGTATTCTGATTGGTGGTCAAAAGTCTGGTTACTCCTTCAGTGTATTTTTCTTTATTTTTACTACTTTCCACATTGGACATTAATACTGAAGACGTTCAAGCTGTGAGTGAGTGTGTATAGAATTATGCAGTAAACAAAAAAGTACAAAAGAACCATGAACGTGTTTCATATTTTAGACTCACAAAGTAGTCACCTGGAATGACTTTTCCATCACAGGTGTGCCTTGCCCAGAGTAATTTAAGCCATTTCCTGCCTTCTTAGTGTGCTTCAGACCATCATTTGTCTTGTGCACAGGAATGGTGGGTACAGACACAATAACCCTATTAGTGCCACTACAACTACTGTGCAAATATGTTACATATCAAGAAACATTGTTAAGACAAAATACAGTCTATCATTTCCTTAAGAAATGAAAGAAAATAGATTCAATCAGATACAATCTTCAAAACTTTGAGTGCGTCCCCAAGAGCAGTCACCAAAACCATTAAACTTTGATGAAACTGGCTCTTATGAGGACCATCCCATTAAAGGAAGACTAAGGAGTTTATTAGAGTTGTCCCCAGTTTCTGAGACCGGTCCAGTCTCAGACACTTGGGGTGGTCACGTCATGTCATTACACAAGTCACTGATAGTACTAAAGTGGGTAAATTTTCTATCATGTGGAGCCGCATCACTGTGAAGACCAGAATAATAGACGGAAAGGTGTTTGTTCTACAGTGAACATAATCTGGAGTGAAATATTCCAGGGAACCTTGTGTGAAGTCACACCAACAAAAATGATCAAGCGCTCCAGGAAATTTGCCTCCATTCTGACATTCAGTGTGTGAATGTACGACTGAATCTTAAGTCAGAACTTCCAGTAAAGCTGAGGGATCCCTGAGGAACATTATGTCTGGATATACAAGACCATGATTCCAGATCACTAAAGAGCACCAGATATTTTTGACTGATCAAGTTAAAAGTGTTGAATTAGAGGATCTGATTGAATTGTCACAAACAATGTAAACATAATTAGATTGTTTTGTAATCAGATTAATTAGAGCCTGCAAAAGACTGTAAGACACGATCAGCCTAAATGCAGGAGAAAACAGAAGGTCTTTCTTTCGTAGGATTTGGGCCACGTGTGCTCATCCTGGAGTACATTTACGCATTGTGTGACTGATGTGTCCATAGAGGTGATGTTATTTATTAATATGCGTATAGATGTTTGTCACATGTCACTGTTGAACATATACTCACTGCAGCGTCAGCAGTAAAGTTCCCTTTTTTTAAGGAGTGGAACTGTGTTTATGTGTGTAAATCCAACCTTCAATCCATAAAGCTGACTTGTCACCCGATCAGCTGCGATGTCGTCAACAGAGACAGACGTGACTTCAGATGAGTGATCAAAGGACAGAATGGCTCATCTTTCTAAAAACAGACTCTCTTACTTCCTCTCTCCTCACATCTGTTCCCTGTCTCTCTACTGGGACTAGGATACAAAGAAAAAGTTCAGGCTTTCAGGATTTTGGTTACACTTTGATTTTTTTTTTTTTTTGTCAGCCTCCCACCAGTAAACAGCTCTTTGTGTTGTGTTCATTTTCTTTTTTGCTCATTCTTTTACCCTAAAGGCTGAAAAAGTTTCTTGTACTTGAGTTAGTCCAATGACATTTTTGAATCTTTACTGAATAATACACCCACTCATGCTGCCAGAACTATTGTAATAAATACAGTAGTTTGATTGTTGCGGTTGTACTGTGCACTTTATTCAAGTTCAGATATGATATGAACTGTTTTAGTTTTCTTTGTTCATCATTCTTTTTTGTGTTTTTTTTGTATATCTATGCATATTTCTCCAGGACTGTGTGCCCTTTCAATCAGCAATGATAACTGTTACCTAGCATACCCAGGCAGCGCTACGATAGGCGAAGTGCAAGTGTTCGACACGGTCAACCTGGTAGGAACGCTTCCTTTCATAGTTATTTTGCTGAATATTTCCTCAAGTTTTATTTACTCTTTTTCACTTTATTTCATGTGTTTGTGTGTTCCCAGCGAGCGGCTAATATGATTCCAGCCCACGACAGTCCCCTCGCAGCTCTGGCTTTTGATGCCAGTGGAACCAAACTGGCCACAGCATCAGAGAAGGTATGACACTAACAGTGGTCTGTTGTTCATGTCCCAGTTTTATTTTCTGCTACAGGAAATACTGCTTTAAGTGAATGTTTGCTTGTTCTTCAAGTGTTTTTCTCCTCGCTGTTTTATTTGGTTTTTCACTTCCTCCCAGGGCACGGTCATTCGTGTCTTCTCAATCCCAGAGGGACAGAAGCTTTTTGAGTTTCGACGAGGAGTCAAGAGGTACGAGATGAGATTACTGGTGCTCAGGACTAATATCTGCTATATTTTCAGTTGTGGTTTGTTGGAATTCGGCAAATCTGTACATGCAGTCACCATATATGTACAATAAGTGCAATCTTAAATGTAATAATACTATATGTAAATCTACTTGATATCATGTATGTGTGTTTGTTTTGTTTTCTCTCAGGTGCGTGAGCATCTGTTCATTGGCATTCAGTATGGAAGGCCTGTATCTGTCGGCCTCTAGCAACACTGAGACAGTCCATATTTTCAAATTAGAGACACAAAAGGAGAAGTATGTGTGAGTATCATTCTGTCTGCATCCTCATAGTCCTCCTGAAGCTCATGTACACTTTGTTCCAAACTAACCACTACTTGATGATCCTGCCAACAATGCAGGAGAACACAGCGTTCTTACGCTCTGTGTTTATGTGGCTGTAGGCCGGCAGAGGAGCCCACTACATGGGGAGGATACCTTGGCAAGGTGTTGATGGCATCCACCACATACCTGCCTTCCCAGGTTACAGAAATGTTCACCCAGGGGCGAGCCTTCGCCACGGTGCGCCTGCCGTTCTGCGGACATAAGAACATCTGCGCCTTAGCTGTGTGAGTACACCCTCACCTGTTCTGAAACAGACTTCACACAGTATCGACATAAATACACATACTGCACTGTTGTTCGAACTGATTTTACCATAAGCACAAACCAGGAAAAATCCATATATAAGGCGCACCTTCGATTTTTGAGAAAATTAAAAGGATTTTAAGTGCGCCTTATAGTCCAAAAAATACGATATATGTATACGTATATGTGTATATATGTATATATATGCTCTTTGTTGTCTACATACATTATAACATCCACAGTTTATTAATTAATATGTAGAGCATTGAGGTTTGATTTTCCATCATAATAGTTGTTTGTGATTTAAATTCTTTAGTGCTTCTGTTCTGCTCATTTAAAAGCAGTTATGTTGTTGTGAGTCATACTGACTACGCAGCCTAATATAGATGTGTATAAATTACAGCCCAGGAATTTGGCTTGAAAAGTAACATTCTAAATAGCTAATAATTTTAGAGGTACATAAATACAACCCCATTTTCCAAAAAAACTGCCATGTAAATAAACTGCAAATAAAAACAGATTGCAATCCTTTGATGATGATATACAGTGGAGATGGTGGGATCCGCAAAGTCTTTGTAATTTTAGGTTGAGGAACATTTTTCTGAAATACAGTATTTCCACTATTTTTAGACAGTTTGTCAGAGATTGGTGAACCTCTGCTCATCTTCACATCTGTCTCCTTTTGTACCCAGTCATGTTACTGACCTGTTACCAGTTAATCTAATTAGATCAAATACTCCTCCACTTGTCTTTCATTTGTACCCGTTACTTTTCCTTTTGTTGCCCCATTCCAACTCTTTTGAGATGTGTTGCTGCCATCAAAGACAAAACAAGCTACTATTTTTCATGAAATGGTAAAATGTCTCACTTTTAACATCTGATATGTTGTTTATGTTCTATTGAGAATAAAATATGAATTAATGACATTTCCAAATCATTGCATTCTGTCTTTAGGCACATTTAATTTACATCCCAACTTTTTTGGAAGGAGGTTATACTTCAGAACCTGAATTCAGTTTGTTTTATTCTTTTTAACCAGGATTCAGAAGATTCCCCGGTTGCTTGTAGCAGCGGCTGATGGTTATCTGTATCTGTACAACCTGGACCCACAAGAGGGAGGAGAATGTACTCTCATGAAGCAGCACAGGTAACGCACACACAGTGTGTGTGACACACAGAACAGGTGTCAACACGATGTTGACAAGATTTCTACAAACTTTGATTGAGGGATGCTCTCACTGAATCTGTGCTGACTTTGACCTCAGGTTAGACGGCAGTGCTGAGCCACCCAATGAGATCCTTGAACAAGGGTCACATGACCGCCCACTTGTGACCCAAACCTATAGTGCTGCTGTCACTAAAGGTATGGCACAAAGTACAAAGGCCCTTTTTCATGTTTTTTGTTAACCAGTTCTAATAATTTTCTAATATTTGCTTGAAGGAGTCAGGACTACATGTGTTGTAGGGAGAAAAAAAATTTACCTCACTGTTAACCATTAAAAACTGCACAAAGACAAAACAATATAACACATATGACACAAAAAACACAAGGTGAAGACAACATGAAATGCACACAAGCTGATGATGATGTGAAGTAAAATGCAAATGTTACAAAGAGTTTAAACCAACGCTGACAGTTAGGACATATTCTCCTGTGTATTTTCAGCATTGCTCATTAATATTGAAGACATGCAAACTATGACTGAACACATATGGAATTATGTACTGTAGTAAACAAAAAGTGTTCAACAACCTGTTTTATATTTTAGGTTGTTCCTAGTAGCCATATTTAGCTTTGATGACAGCTTTGCATTCTCTTGTCAGATTCACAAAATAGTCCCCTGGAAGGGTTTTCAATTCACATGCGAGTTAATTGGTCCAATTTTTTGCCTTCTCAATGTTCTTCAGACCATCAGTTGTCTTGTGCAGAGGAATGGTGGACACAGAGTCAGGAGAACTATTAGTGCGCCAGTCCATCGTTTCTTTAAGAAAGCAAAGTTAGTTAATCTTAAAGAACTTTGTCAGAATTATCAACCTCAGAAACCCAAAGATTTGCCGACTACACTTTCAAAGTTCTCTCCAGCAGAGGTAGCTCAGGTCGACCGTTCCTGAGAGGGAGCAAAGTGTTTAATGTTAATTCATTGTGTGTTTCTTTGCCATAATAAGGATTTGTACAGGAGTTGTAGTGGCACTAATAGACTCAGTACCCACCCCCCTTCCTGTGCACAAGACAAATGATGGTCTGAAACAATGTAAGAAGACAAGAAATGACACAAATTAACTCTTGCAAAGACACCAACTGTTTCACGCAACTATCTATGAATCTGATGAGAGAATGTAGAGCTGTCATCAAATATAAATGTGGCTACTTTGGACAACCAAGAATAGAAAGACATGATCTATGCTGGTTGATGTTTTTCTGTTTACGACATAATTCTATACATGGTCTATCACAGTTCGGATGTCTTCAGTATTATTGTACAATGTTGAAAATGCTAGATATAAAGAAAAACAAGTGAAGGAGAAGGTGTCTTCCTTTTGACGGTTAGTGCAAACAAGATAAAATGTAAACATTACAAGACAAAATCATCATGAGTTGCCAAAAGACAAAAACAGACCAGTAGTTTCTGATTTCGTGTGTAATGTGTTTATTTGGCTTTACCATTAATTCTGTTTCATTTCAACATAAAGTGTATTACTGGTTTTAAACCCTTCTTAAGTTCAGTTGTGATGTCTGACCTCCCGTTTGCCAGGTTACTGTGAAGAGCAGGGCGCCGTCGGGGGGGCGGGACTAGAGGACGACCTCAACGATTTGCGCCTGGAGGAGGAGAACGAGCAGCCACCGCTCATCCTTGAAACTGACTGACGTAGAGGACGGCTGCACCCACCAATCAGAGGGCTCCTCTGGTGCTGCTACAAACATGTGACACAAGGGGGGGTTAGAGGGCAGGATCCGAGACGGGGAGGAGTGTTTTTAAACGCTCCGATAACCTGTCTCAACAGTTTGTCTGTACGTTTGTCTGTCCGCATACATGTCTCTCTCTGTCCCCTCCGTTCCCCGTTTTCCCTCAGTTTCACCTGCGAGGGTCAAACTGAAGCTTTGCATGTACATGTGCCATACGCTAAGAACATGCTCCAATGTGAAAAGCTGCGAGTGTGTGTGTGTGTGTGTGTGTAAGATGTTTGATTTGAAAAAAAAAATGTAGCTGTGTCTCCATGTAAGACACACACACACAGACGCAAGCACTGTGTAAAATGAAAGAGTTGGCTTGCTGTCGGTGGTTCTGTTGAGTTTACTCTGTATAGTCATGAGGTCTCGGCCTCGAATTTGTGAAGCGCCTAGAGATAATCGGCGATTATGATTGGCGCTATACAAATAAAACTGAATCGATTGTGTAAGTGCCTCTCTGCACCACTGTCATTGTCTCTTCTGTGTTGAAAGAGGGGAATCTCTTTGCATTGGCTTAATAAAACCTATTCTCAGTTGTCCCATCTTAATCGGGGGTGTGTATAATATTTTCTGCTTCTTTGCTCTCTCACTCGCTCTCACACTGATCTGGAAGCAGTGTGGGCGCCTCACGTTTCCCCCTCGGACTGATTCGTAAACTTCTGGCATGAGGCGGAGGTGTTTGCAAGTGTGTGTTTGTGCTGAGACTTCATTTGTAGGTGTGTGTGCTGGGCATGTACATGAGCAAAACATTACTTAGCCTACACTCGCCCCCCCCCCCCACCACCCCCCTCACCCACTCTGCTCCTCTTTACCTCATCAAACTGAGGCTCAGCGGAGCTTCCTGACCTGCCTTTCCTCAACAGGCCTGCAGTCGTTGGTTGATTTTTAAACTCCGATGTTAATGACCTTTTTAAAATCTACTTAATCGATCATAACCAATGATATGTCATGCGTAAAGAAAACATGCATGGTGTTGTTGATGTGGTACTGTGTCCATACATCTTCACACATGTAAGTGGTGACCAGCGGGGGTTAGACGGGATGCAGGACACTGTTCATTCTGCTGTATATTACTGTTCACTGTACCATGTTGTCGGGTTATGACCACCGTGGTGAGTGTGGCCAATGAGTGAACTATGGATTAGAATTTGATCGAGCTCAGGCTGATTCCCTTCATCTGGTCCAGGATGCTCTGCATGATTCCCCGTGATCCTTTGGTGTGTGAAAGGCCGCTAAAATGAGGATTATCCGTGGGGTTTTGGAGTGTCAGGCATTTTCTAATGATTTTGTACAAAATGTGAAACATTCATCTGAGTCTAAAATGAAAATAAATTCCATGTTGATGTATGATATAGATGCCTTTTATTTGTGCAAACTGTCAAAATCTTACTATTAAGTATTCTAACACTATTATATCTACAGTAATTAAATAATGTCCCCATTTAGGATTTAGTAGTCTGCATTGGGTTCCTGAAATTTTAATGAAGGTTGGGTATATGTGTGAAATATGCATAGAGTGGTGATAAAATAGCATGGTTTATATTGTCTGGCACATTTCTGCAGTGGACATGTCGTCATTCTGCCAACTCTGATTATTTAAAGATGACTAGTAAGTACAGCTGATATCAAAATTATTGATATGAAGATTTTTGTTCATTTAGTTCAGTTTTATTTGTTCTTGTTTTCATTTCCTGGGTAGTTTGCTCATTTTTTGTTAATGTTTATGTATTTTTTTTACTTTTGTTCATATTCTGTTAATCCTGTGGAATTTTTTGTTCCACTTTGGCTTGTGTTGGTCATTTTTTTTGTTCCAACGCGTTGTTCCTTTTTTTGACTTCCTAATGAGATGGCTCAGTCTTTGTTGATGTTTATGTGTCGTCTTTATTACTTTGTCCAGTTTCTGCTAATTCTGTGCAACTTTCACTCAGTTTTGGATTTTGATAATATTTTGTTCAGTTTTTTGTTCTTTTTTTCCAATTTCCTGGTTAATTTGCCCCTTCGCTGTAAATTTTTGTGTATTTTCTTGATTATTTTGTTCATTTTGTCGACATTTACATCAGTCCTCATCTTGATAGATATTTTTCACATCTTTAGAGTAAAACGCGTTGCAAAGTCACATTTGGATTCATTCACAATCGTAACATGGAGATGGGATGAATTAACTGTCAAAAACTCAATCTCAGAAAGTATTTAATTTAAATGTCTGCCTCCAGATGCCTGGTAATATGACTGAAGGGGGTCGTTAGTACTGAGTTTCAGTTATCTTCATACAAGTGAATAATTACTCTGTTATGATCATTAGGGGAATAGATGTCTCACTGTTACAGATACAGTAATATTGATCCAAAAGCTTCGGGACCCAGACAGACTGGATGGTTCGCTCTTGCCTTGGGGCTCCTCACGAAACCCGTTCATCCCTGGTGTTAAATGTGTTTAATTAGAATCCAACAGTGAACACATCTGCACAAAGGTACTGAGGATGTGAGGAGTGTTCTTCCACATTCTCCTCTGCACACACAATTAACAGATAAGACACTGTTGCTTGCTTCCAGTTTATTAAGGCATCCTACTGACTGTACACACGGTTGTAAAGGTCGAGCATGGGCGACACACTGGTGGGCTCTCTGTCGTTGACGTGAGAACACAGCTCCCGCCACTCCTCACTCCAGAGTGAAGACGTTTACTGAGATGATGCACAGCTTGCACACATACAGAGGGAACATCCATCACACATACGAAGAATCATGGAGGGTTTCTGCAGGTATGTAAAGGTCCCTGAGCTCAAATTCATATCTGTACTGTTTAAATGTGTTGCCCCGGCCAATTTTTCAACAGAAAAAGGTGATTGGTTGAACTTCAGCTCATTTTCAATGTGCCCTGGGGTCATATTCTGACCATGGAGGTTTCATAAGAACCGGCAACCAGACGGGTGCTAAATTTTGAAGCTGATTCCCCCAGTGGGCATTCGCCTGTGTTTCACTCTGGCCCACAAAGTATTTTCCCCAGAGACTAGAGTGATATGAGACATATGTAAAACTGCTGCCAGGACACGTACAGCTGCAAAAAAGGCTGATTTTCTTTCTCCTTAACTGTTTCTTTGCCATAATATGAATTTGTACACTCGTTGTAGAAGCACCAATTACTACTGACTCTGATTTTCTAAATAAGTGATCAGAAATTATCAGTTGTTCCTGGGGGTGGGGCTAATTTGAAGCTTAGTTATGATTGGTTGTAACTTTTCTTTAAAAAAAAAATAGAACTGTACTGCCTGACAGGAACAGGACTAATGCATTTTAAATGGGCCATGATCAGTTATGACTGGTGATGTCACAAATCACAAAAATTCAAAATGGCTTGTTTTTCCGATTGTCCATCTTTTGTGTATTTTTCAAGACTGACAGAAATGAGTTGATGTTTCACAGCTTTTCTTTTACATCAGAGTTTATATATACCAAAAGGAAAGATGGATTTTCATAGTATGGGACCTTTAAAATCCAATTAAAAAGACCAATAATCTGAAATTTGTTAAAATCATGTAAAGGCTTGGTTTAAACCAGTTGAAAATAATGAATTTGAAGCCTGATGCACCAAAAAAAGGGGTCAAATTTAGAACATAAAGCCACCAACATACATTTGCCATCATCTGATGTTTCTCTGTTCATATCATAAGCATCAAGTGTTGCTCTTGTGGGATGATGGGTCGTGAAATAGGTTTTAAAATGCCTTCAGGATGATGTCCAACCTTGAAAAACCTGCAGAAACCCTGAATCTGGTAGAAGCGGATTGTTAAAAAAAAAAAAACATACATGAAAAGGTAAAAAAAATAACAGTTCAGTGGTTTAACCAGATAACCTTAATGTAACTACCCAGTCAACACATCCACACACTCCTTACAGTATATTTCACACATACAACATGTAACATAAAACATGCAGGGTAAGTGTGGCTAACGGAGGTTATGTGGACAATCTAAAACTGCACTGATTAAGACTATTGGTGATGTCTCATTTGGATTTTTAAGACTCCCTAAGGGCCTGTTAAGACTTTGCTGGAGTGCTCGTGCTTCCTCAGTCGTGCTTCCTCTGCAGGGTCGAGTGGGTGTGTGTCACTCTGTGGGATGAGAATAACAACACAGCGAGTTTACCAGAGGATTTCATCTCCCTGTGTGATACAGTCAGTTAAAAGTTTAGACTCCTTCCGTGGTTTTTCTTTATTTTTATTTTTGACATTGTCCATTAATACTGAAGACATCCAAACTGTGAAAGAGCATGTACTGTATGGCTTTGTGTAGTAAACAAAAAGGTGATGCACAGCCCAGAATGTGTTTTATATTTAAGCTTTGATGTCAGCTTTGCACACTCACGGTATTCTCTCATCAGACTCGCAGTGTGCCTTGTCGAGAGTTAATTTGTGGCGCTTCTTCTCATCTTTTCTTGCCCTGTACAAATCCAGAGTCTCAGAAAGTGTGGACGGTCCTCATGAGAGCCAGTTTCATCACAGTGTTTGATGGTTTTAGTGACGCCGCTTGGGGACAAAGTCACATTTCTTGAGGTTTTTCGGAGCGACTGACCCTCATTTGTTAAAGTAATGATGAACTGTTTTTGCTCTTCACTTAAATGAGTGCTTCTTGCCATAACATGGTAGTTGCAGTGGCACTAATAGGGCTACCGGCTCACCCATTGTACATTGTACCCACCCTTCTGCATAAGTCAACTAATAATCTAAAGCAAATTAAAAAGACAGAAGTGGCACTAATTAACCCTTAGAGGCCATATTTATTTTTGCTTTTTAAACATATTCTGCCTCTTGGCATCATATAGTTGAAGAGTTAAAGAGACAATTTTACATTCACATGATCAAAAAGGGACTAATTTGTCAATGATTTAAGAAAAAAAATAACCTTAACCTTGCACACTTTTTGACTGTGCTGTGTGTAGCCATGTAGGGTAACTCAGCTATGATTTAAAATCGTCCGGGTGATGTACTGTATTGTACCTCATGAAGAGAATGAGGTACAGGTGAATGCAAAACTGTTATCAAAGCCGAATGTGGCTCCTTTGCATAATCTAAAATAAAAAGCATGTCCTAGGCTGTTTAATACAAAACTCCACTTTAGATAAAACCAGGGAAAGAGAAGGTGCATCCAAACTTTTGATGGGTAGTGTGTATACCAACCAGCTAGCGATGTGTGTCCGTCCTCGTCTAATCGCTCTGTCCTCCACCAGACGGTTTGGTGACCTGGACGATCTCCACTGAGGTGAAGCCTTTAGTGGTTGACGCTCGGTTCCTAGTCCTGAGTTTATTCAGGGCCATCTCTGCCATTTCAGCACGTTCCTCAGCGTCATCCAGCTCATGCACGGTTTTCCTGTACTTAGACAGGCTGCAGTTGGCCTGCTCCTCCTGCGGTGCGACAGGGAGGGAATGTGTCTCAGTATATTCCTACTGTTTAACATGCACACGTTTAATTCCGGTGCTTCCACTCACAGCCTCCTCTATCTGGCGTTTGTAGGACTTGAGCTTGTTCTGGAGTTTCTCCACCAGCTCCTGCATGCGCTGATTGGTCTTGTGGTCCTCCTCGGTCTGGAAGAGCAGCTCCTTGAGGCGACGCTCTCCCTTACGCAGATTTTTCACCGTCTCCACGTGGCGTTTCTGCTCCTGGTCTAGATCATTCTCTAACTCCTTGACCTAGTGGAAACACAGGATGGAGAACAACCTAATGTGAGTCCGACCTGGCACTTTGCTGACACTGCCTGTGAGCGGCTCCTCCTCTTCCTCACCCTGGTCTCCAGTTTCTGGATGGCTCGTTTCCCAGCCTTCATGGCCTGCTGCTCAGCCTCCTCCAGCCTTAGTGTGAGGTCTCGGAGGTTCTGCTCCTGGTTCTTCTTGATCTTCTCCAAGTGGGAGCTGCGGTCCTGCTCCTGACGAAGCTCCTCGCACAGACGTGTTGCCTGGATTGCACATGTATATGAAATTTAAAGTTAACACCGTGACACATGTAAGAAAAGCACAACTTAGCTAAGGTGCAGGAGCTATAAGGAACTAGAAATCATTCAGAGAGCGCGCACCTCCACCAAGGCACCCCAGTTTCTCTTCATAATAAAAATGTACCATTATCATTTCAACCTATGCTCATTTCCTCCATAATGTTATCACATCAAAAGTAACATTCTTACATTTATTTGACTCTCATTATTGGATTCTTTGACCATGAAAACTTACCATTAGCATTTGGAATCACATACATATCATTATTAGTTCTATAGTTATGCACCAAAAATCTTAGTTCCACAATGGTGGTTTTCTTCTGGATCTGGCTGCGTAAATATTGAAGATACATCAAATCCGTGGACACATCACTGAATCCGCAGACGTTCCACTACAGTTTGGTGTCAGTTTCATGTCTATAGCTTTATTTGCTACCTTACAGTCGCTATTTTTCCTTCAATCCCTGTAAGTAGAAGCATTCTGGATAACTAATTCTGGAATATTGTCCATATCTGGATCAAACATTGTAGTTTGACAGAATCTATTATGGCATTGTCCTATGTTTTTTGGTTATTTTCTGGGTGTTATTTGACAGAGACAAATGTTGAAGTTGGTCCAATCTCACAATGCTGAAGAATCATTAAAAAAATCATCTGAATCCAGACGATGATCCAGATCACTCCATGAATCTAATTGCTAGGCCCTTAAGCCGTTTCTGAACTATCCTGAAAATTTCATCCAAATCCTTTCATAACTTTTCAAGTTATGTTGCGAACAAACAAATAAACTAATGGCAACAAAAACATCCTCCTTGGTGGAGGAAATAAAGAAAAAAACACTACAAGAGAAGATGTGTCCAAAATTCTGACTGGTAGTATATGTTGCTCTACCTCATTTGGTTTATAGTATGCAAACCAGCATGTATTTATGTCTTCTCCTACCCACAATCCTCTGCAACAGATGTCTAAGGGTTAAAGTGCAAGTTCCAACAATCGCTGTATGAAACACAGCATTGCAACATAACATATGTTGCAAACTGCAGCCATATTTAACTATCTGACTCACTAAAAGTCACACTAAAAAGGAGCATATGTGATTTTGAAAACAGCCTGAGTCCTTCCCCAACCCTCACACCACGGTTTCCTTTATGCTTTGTCATATAAGCTCAGCTGATCGACACAAACGTCTTGCAATAAGACTAATCGAGACAGATTAGGACAGAACAGACCGGGAATAAACTGAGCTCATTTGGGTTTTTCCTCAAACCTAAATAAGTTTAGTTTGAGCATAGTGGGTGAGGCACACTCCACATGTTGTTTTCTGATTGGTCGCTCACTCACATCAGTTACAGCCTTCTTGGCTCTTTCATCAGCAGCGCGAAACTCTGAGATCAGCTCTTCATTCTCACTGGATAGTCTGGCAAGGTCAGCCTCCAGCTTCCGCTTCAGGATGGTCAGACTTTGGTTCTGAATGGAGAAAATATATAAGATTACATTCAGTTATATGATCCAATTTAGGTGAGTTTAGTGTAGTTTATGTCTCCTGGGGTAATAGAGAAGACATATATAACAACAAGGCAAAAAAGAACAGCTTGTTTCAAACAAAATAAGTAAAAAAAGACAAAGACAGGAATAATCGAAAATATATATATATATATATATATATATATATGTCAGCAGATTACTCATGTCCAAATGGTCTCAGCCTAATGCAGCGGGCAAATATTTTTGTGTGGTGCAAAAATAAACAGCAAACAAATAATGAGTCATCACCAAGCTTTGCTGAACTACAGATAGTACATGAGTAACTGGCATCATCAAAGCCATAAAACCTCCCCGTGGTTAATGGAATTCCACCGGCGCCACATCTGAACATCAAATAACAACAAACACAGGTAATCTTCCAGTTGTAGATCATAGTTTGCATGGAGGGGGTTATTTCATAATACCAGTTTTGCCTTATAATGTGAGATGTCCTCATTTCAGCTGCAGCTTTTGCACACCTGTTATTCACTGGACCTGTACATCCTCATAAATAAGAAAATCCCGTTATTTGCTTTAACTTTAACTGTGCCATCCACTGACATTTAAAAACACCCTTATCATACTGATTGTTTAAGAGACTAAACATTAGAAAAGATCATTTATTTCTATTTCCATTCAATAATCTGGACCAGAAGCCAGTCATTCTACACTCAACTGTCTTGATAAGTTTAAATGTACCTACATCTCCATACACAGCATCATTTGTTTCATTTTTGTTTGACTTAAGTAGAAATTTTCTTCAGAAATTTAACAAGAAAATCTTCAGTAAATGAAACATCTGTATCTGCGCCCCGTGCAGCAGCGCTGGTTCCAGTTTGTTGACGTTGGAGCACTTGGGTCTGAGTGTTCTCTGCACAGACACCAACCTGCATGTTGAGCTCACTGAACCTCTCTGCCGTGTCCACCAGTTCCTGCTCGATGAGCTTGCGGGCCCTCTCCGACGCCTCCAGGGCTCCTCTCATCTCCTCCATCTCAGCCTGCATGAGGCAGAGCCGGCGCTCCTGGAGGTTGTACTTCTCCCGCAGCTCGTCATGGAGGCGCGCATCCTCGTCCATCTGCACCTGCAACTCCTGCACAAGGCGACACAGTGACGACGGCTGACGGGCTTCAAAATGCAAATACAGGGGGTCTCTGCAGGGCTCTTTAGCCCCTCCCCTGTGGCTTTATCCTGGAACATACACTAAATGAACAAAATAAGCACAATAAATCAACAACCAAAGGAAAAATAATGAACAAAAATGATGAAAATTAATAAAAACTGAGCAAAAACAGTTAATAAAATAAACAAAATGACCCATTAAATGAACAAAAAATGAGAATGATCAACAAAATGAAAAGAATTATATGAACAAACAAAATCATCATGAATGAATGAATATTTTTGCAGCTCTCAACACGTCTAAAAATGGCTCTTTAGATTTTAAAGGCTGCCGACCTCTGGTCTAAGTAATACTTTTATTCATTCTTTGCACTGAACTCGTGCTGGTATTAGGAGTCGACAGATGCTTAAGGCAGGGCCTCGGTCGAGGGCGGCTGAAAGACGAGTTATCCCGATGAACATGTTTTTGATCTTAGTGATCAAATAAAAAGCTTACTTTGATCTGCTGCTGCAGCTTCTTGAGGGTTTTCACCAGCTCAGCGTTGTTCCGGTTGGCGTGCTCCAGCTGGATCTCCATCTCATTTAAGTCTGTCTCCATCTTCTTCTTCATCCTCAGAGCCTCGGCGCGACCTTTGGCCTCTGCCTCCAGAGTGGCTTGAAGCGACTCCACTGCACGTGCATGATTCTTTCTACGCAGCACAAGTGACACAGGTCAGAGCTGAGTTTGACTGGTTATGATTCTTTTAATTGTGTTTTTCTGTGTTTTCTGACCTGGTGACTTCAAACTCCTCCTCCTTCTCGTGGATTCTGCGGTCAATGTCGGCCTTGACCTGAGCGAGCTCCAGCTGCACACGCACCAGCTTACCTTCCTCCACCTGAACACACGAACACAGGTACGCTTGGTTACATCTCCTAAATACTGCCAACAGGCACGTGTATGTTTTGTCTGCATTAGTTTATTTATCTGTTTGTTCACAACATAACCCAAAAAGTTATGCACGAATTTGGATGAAATTTTCTGGATAGGACAAAAATGGCATAAGGACCAATCAGTTAGATTCTGACAGTGGTTTTGATTCTCGTCTGGATCGATCCAGAAGATTTGTAAATGATTCTTCAATAATGTGAGATAGGACCACATTCAACATTTGTTCTTGTAACACCACAAATGGCACCTGGAAAATGTAGCAAAAAAATATAGGATAACACCATAAAGATCCAAGGGTTTAGGAAACATAGTTACTGTAAGGTGGTAAATAAAGCTATAGAGATGAAACTGACACCAAATTGTGGCAGAACGTCTGCTGATTCCGTAATGTGCCCAAGGATTTGACGTATTTTGAACATTTTGTGGCGACCCCTGAGGGGAGCAGCCAAAAGGAGAAGAAGAAGAAGACGGAGCTAGATGCAGAAGAAAACTATGGAAGCCCATTGCATTCATTGAACAAAAAAAAATAAGACCCATATTCCCTGTTGTGTGTAACAAAGGAGGGATTACTGAGAACCTTCACTTTTCTCATAATTACAAAATAAAGTATCTCATGATTATATTCTTCTTCTCCTTTCGGCTGCTCCCCTCAGGGGTCGCCACAGCCAAATACAGGTGATTCGCATGTCTGGCATGAGATACAGTCTAAAAATATTTTTCTTCACTGAATGCAATGCACCACCATAGAAAACCACCATTATGGAAATCTTATTTTTGGTGAATAACTATTGAACTCATAATGATATGTACAGTAGTAGGTTTTCACCATGAAGAGAACCTGAGCTGCCTTGGTGGAGGTCGACACTTTCTGAGTGCTTTCTAGTTTTTCCTCTTCGTTCATCTTCGTACCTCTAGTGAAGCCTCGGCCTCCTCCAGAGCCAGCTGTAGCTCCTCCTTCTCCACCTCCAGCTTCTTCTTGGCCTTCTGCAGCTCGTGGAAGCTTCTACCTCCCTCACCAAGCTGGTCGACCAACTCCCTGATCTCCTCTGTGGAGAAAGATGATAGCCGTGAAATAAAAGCTAAAGACAACGTTGTGTAATAAACTTTTATTGTCATCTTAATGCACCTGAGAGGGTTTTGTTCTCCTTGCGGACAGTCTCTATCTGATCCTGGCTCTCCTCATAGGCTGTCTTCAGCTTGTAGAGCTCCGTCATGTACGAGCGGCTCTCTTTCTGGCTGTTGTCCAGTTCCAGCTGCAGCTCTTCGTTCTTCTGGCTCCACTCGGCTGCCAGTTTGTCAAACGCTCGCTGCTTCTTATCCAGCGCCGCTGCTGCTGCGTTGGCCTAGCGACAGGAGCAGCAGGGAGGTTACACATCCTCATGCTACAGATATTTATTCTGGGTGTGTGGTTGAGTTTGTACCTTCTCCAGGTCTATGGTGAGGTCCTCCACCTCTCCCTGCAGCCTCTGCTTGACCTTATCCAGGCTGGCAGCTCTGGCCTGGGCCGCCTCGGCCGCCTCCTCGGCCTCCTGGAGACGCACAGCGAGCTTACGCCTGGAGGAGTGTGGGAGGACAGACACAAGAAGAGACAAATGTGGGATTTAAATCCTAAAGGATCCAAATAACACAACAGTACATGTTCATGTTGCTCTGTTTAGTTGGTACAAACCTGCTTCCAAAAAAGTTGAGTCATATTTAATAGAAAATAGCAGAAAGACAACAAATCAAATGTTGGAACTTTGAAATTGAATGACATGCCACAGAATTTGATTCTCACAGCACATTTTGAAGAAGCTGACTGTAGGTCACGTTTCCCACTGTTGTGTCACCTCCAACACTCGATAAGACTGTGTGACTAGAAAGAGGAATGTGTTACAATTTTCTGTTGATGTAAGAGTTCAGCTCCTCAACAATTCAGGGACTTGTCATACTTTATATTTCATAATGCTAATCCTGTCACAATAACTTTTTTGTTATGCGATATTCACTGCCTGGCCAAAAAAAGGTCACCACCTGAATTTAACTAAGCAAATAGGTCGGAGCCTCCCATTGGATAATTTCTGCATGGGTGATTATGTTTCAACTGGGAACAGGTGATATAAGGATAGTGGGGAACCATCATCTTTGACACAGTGTCCGACTCTCCTATCATCAATTCAACATCTTGGCAACAAATGAATGCGAATCTGGACATAAATAAATATTGAGACATTGCAGAAGCTTATTGAATCAATGCCACAGCAAAT
>JAQQAE010002716.1:0-21669 GCA_029823295.1 Pseudamia nigra | reverse complement strand
TTCCAGTCCAGTCGACAGAAGGAAAACCACACGCTTTGGATACCATGACCTGGATGACTGAGAATCTTCACAGACATCTCAGTGAGGAGGCCGAGTCGATCCTGATGGTATCTATGACACATGATTTGTAAAGATCACAACATTTAAGAAAACACATGGCACTACTCTATGCTTCTGCTCAATCCCTCATAAACCAAATTTAGCTACTAAATGTTTCACAGACTTGCATATATCAGATTTGGAATCTTCATTATTCCTTTTTTAATCTTTGTTTTTGTACGATGACTTCAGTTTCATTTTTAGTTATAGATTGTCTTTCAGTTAAAGCCTTGATTTATTGATCTATAGAATCTGACAAATGAAAATTCACAGCACTGATTTATACAACATTGTTTATTCATGATACATACTGTATAAAACTATTTTATACTTGTTCAACATGAACCATTACCATTAGAGCAAAACAAAAACTGAACTGATGCAATTTACCACTGTTTTGGTGTGATCATGAAAACAATTTTTGTTACTTTCAGATTTTCAAATTTCACTTAAAATCATTTATTTTCACTGCTCAAGTCACTCTTTGTCTTATTGTTGGTTTTCATAAACCTTCATTCAACCTCTTAGTTTTTCCTCCATTTGTTCAACTGCTTTAGAAACTCTTCTTCCTCTCAAAGTCCTCCTCACTACTCCTGACAGTTTGTCACCTTAACAGCTCTTTAACAGTTCAAAAGCTTTATGAATCACTACCTTTCCCAGCATCTACTCTTAAAAAGTCAGAAATCACACCCATAATTCTAAGAATCGTTTTTCTTCACTACCAGGAAACTTTATGGATATGGACCAAGATGTCTACCTGACAAATGGTAGATGGGGTCAGGATAAATAATTGATGAATTATCTTGTCACTTGAACTCTTCAGACCAAAAAAGCCATGTATGATGCTGACCTTTTAGCGCTGTGATCAACCCAGGCCTTCACATGATGATCAGATGGGAGGAGTAAAGAACAGCCAAACATATCCTTTGTTTCTGCAAAGCTCATAAATTTGGTTAAATTGCTCTCATATGCCCTTATGTTTTTAAAGTGTGCTCACAATTGATAACAGCTAGACCTACTGATGTGGAGCTGCTTCAAAGTGGCCATTTCTGCTTTTGACCTTTAACTTGACAGGTATTTAATGGCAACCTTGAGAACGTGATACATAAAGGAGAAATAAGGAGCTGCCTACAGCCAGTGTCGCTCTCTCACTTGTAAATGATTTACTTAACACCAAATTTCTGTTTTGGTCTCCACTCTCCTTCCCTCACTGTTTTTTACGTCTGTCTCACTTCTCTTTACTTGGCCGTTAACTCCTCCTCCTGCTGCTCAGCTCTGATGGATGGCGTTTGTGTTCACATGCTTGTTATTGGCCAGTGCTCCAGGGCTCAGGCGTTAGGTTGTGTTTATGAGAGGAGCCTGCACTGATTCCACGATAAAACCAGATGTTCCCTTACAAGGCTTCGAGCCTCCCTGATGTAGCGCTCATGTCCATATCAGGTATAACCTTCCTGTTGTATTCAGAGCCTCCAAACTGTAGGGCGCTGCTGGGCTCCACAATGGTCAAAAAAAAGGTTGAATGTGAAGGGCACACATCTCTTGTTTGTACTGTGATACAAGAGAAACAAGCACATGTGGAAGAGGACATATATGACATTTTAGAGGCAGGGGTACATTTTAGGTCAGACTGGGAAAAATACAGCAAATTAAAATGGCAAATATTCTAAGCATGAAAAGCTAAACTTGAAGCACAACAGTAGACCTGCCTTAAAAAAAATGTAATGTTCAGACAAATTTACTTTTAACTGACATATATTTTTATTATGTTTAACAAAATGCTATGTATATTTCATGTTGTGATATGTAATGATGACAGTTTATTGCATTAAACCTATTTTCTTTTGTTTGTATTCTGATAATTTGGTATACAGTGATGCCACAGCTAACGAATTTAATTCGTTCCGGCGTCACGTTCTTTGGGTGAATCATTCATCAGCCGGAGAAAGTTTTTCCAGAGGAATACATGTAAAACCAATTAATCCGTTCTGGACCCATGAAAACTCCTATATAAAGTATGTATTACAAACCCGTACGGGCACATTTATTGATTTATAAAGACACTTGCCAGAGGAGGATGAGACAGAGACAGCCACTTTTCTTACGTCCCAGGATGAAAAACACAAAATGAAGCAGTATTTTAGGTGAAAAGGGCAAATGTACAGCGCAGAGTCCACGTTGACGTTTAACTTGGCCAAGATAGACCCGGAAGTTAAGTCTTTCATGTTACAAAAAAATTCGTAACCCGAATTACGACAGTTGTAACGTGAATCATTTTCATAATGCGAAGTTCGTAACCCGAATTCTCTTCGTTAGCCAGGACACAATTTGGCCAATGGTTTTATTCTTTACCCGAAAATTTTGTTAGTAGAAGCGTTCGTTACCCGGGGCACCACTGTATTTTGATTTAATACATGCTCAGCATATGCCGAGATTAAATCAGAAAATAAATCAGTGAGGAAATACTTTTTACCTTTTCATGTCATTTGTCTTGTTAAATTTTTGTATATTATTTTGCTCTTGTGTTTTGTTTTTTTTTTTCATTTTTGTTTTGCTGCTTTTAGTTTTATATCTTTAACCTTTGATTTATATATTTTTAGCTTGTTTTGTTGTTTTTGTCTTGTTCCAATTGTAAAAATAAACAAAATCTGCCCTTTTTGCATCTTTCTGTCATTTTTGTCTTTTTGCACTTTGTGTCTGTTTTATTTAGTTTTTGTTTATTTTGTCATTTTTGTCTTTTTGCTTGTTTTGTCAGTTTTGTGGTACTCTCATTGCAAATTTGAATCATTTTAAACCACAAATTGTGATCTAGTGTCTTCAGCTTTTACTCAAGGCCAAAAATCAGCCTTTAAGCATGAAATATTTGATTTGACACATATAAATGGTCAATATTGACTGATAGAAACATTTTGTGAGGATATTTTTCACAATATTGCGCAGCTCTTGCACAAAAGCTGAGTTAAAAAAACACACACATCTAGGGTTACAGGTGCAGCTGCCATGACAAATAAGTGGATGTGTGGATATGACTGTACGGTAGTGAGAAGTTGTTCAAAATGAGTGTTATTTGACAAACAGGTGTCAGTTTCCCACACTAAAGCTCAACCAAAAACACACTTCAGGATAGTTTTTTGATTTCATGAAAACCAGTTTTGCAAGTATGTGAAGTTGTGACACTGTCTTTTGCCTTAACACTCTTGAGGTAAAGACTTGAATGGCACAATTGCACATTTGGGTCTGATTAACCAACACAGTGTGGTCATATGACAGTTTCTTTGTCCATTATCTTACAGAACTCACAAGTGACTTATCTGTCTAAATGTGCTACTTTTGACATTTGAAATTTTCTTTGGAAGTTATTAGTAGGTTTGGTTTTAGTTTGAAGAATTCAATAGTGTTAGTTCAGTTGTTACTTAGTTTAAGTGTTTAGTTTTACATGTATGAGAAAAGCCTTGATTGATGCACATGAAAATAATTGCAGTCATTTTATTCATACATTTTATTACCATTTGGAGAAATTATAGTTAAGCTGATTTGACCTGTAATTTTGTTTTGTTTATTTTCATGTTGTATTATTAGTTATATTTTCTATTTAGTTTCATGTTTCCAGTTTATTTCAATGAAAATATTTTTAGAATAATCTAATAAATATTAGAATCTCACAAAACAAATAACTCTATATCATTATCCTCATAGCATAACTGCCTAGCTCATATTTTGGCCAAATTGTGATCCCTGCCTCCAAACGCTGCTGATTAACTGTGCCCTAGCAGCCCCAATACCTTAAAATATGACTGAGGTGATTATGCTATGAGGCGAACGATATCTCACAGAGTGTTGCTTCTAAGATTTCTTGGACTGCTTCAATCCTCAAGTCCAACACTGCCCAGACACGCTTTACAAACATTCACACAGAGTTTGTCTTTTGTCTCTTGGCATAGTATATAGTTTCTGAAAATGCTAACCTTAAGCAGCTTGTTAGAAATTCAATTTAGGGCTAATGTTAGGAAAAGGCAGTCACAAAAGGTAAACAATGACAGAGAGGTCAGTCAGACACAGTTTCTTACTGTAACCCAGTAAACAGCTACGGTAGTTAAATTATTTAATGGCATATAGTGTGTTCTTAAAGCACTAATTGTACATTCTGTGCGTCACAAGGTCAATGGCCCTTTTAATAATTACTAGTGTCAACACTAGGTAAACCTGGGGTATTTATATGAACCTGCAGATCAGCGAATCAGTGTTAGCACGAAGGACTTTGAGAAGTACTATTAAGAGTATTTACACTTGGGCTCTCTGCCACTAGTTTCCAAAGGTCATACATGCCCGTATTCTTGCCAGTCTGTTGTGATAGAGATGAATAGATGCAGTTCAGGTAAAGTCCAGAAAACAAGGAAACCTGCATGTACAGCCTGCACAGTGGACCACCTGCAACTATTTATGGAGACATGGTTTACTTACTGGTTTCCAGTAAATGTGGGCTCAAAGGCATGCAAGGATTCAATCTGTTTACATGAATATGTTTTGGTGTATAAAATCTCATCCTAACAGCTGTAAGATATCAGATTCTTTAATCATTTGACTTGATTTGAATCTCTTCACGAGGCCCATCTGGTTAGTCTGATTCGCTACCCTGCTTCAATAAATCACTTGCAGAAAGCTAAACTTCATAATGGAAACACATTTTGATTTGCGTAGAGACTGTGTTTTGAACTAGACGAGGCCTGGGTTGCACCTGCATACAACTGTGATGTGAAGAACACCCTTTCACCACGTCAGATCAATCCTTTTAAGTCATGTAGAGTTCTTTAAAAACAGTCCATGCTTGTAGCTGCAATTATCTGATTAAATATACAATTTAATCAGGTTTTCTTTGTTTATTTTTGGAGGTCACAATTATGCTACCAGGCTGTGTGCATGCTGTATCAGTCAGTACTGGTGGCTGCGTAACTTGGTGTGCAACTGTTTCAAACTTATGGGCCATTTGAGCATGAAACATACCATTGTGGGAAAAAGTTCATCATTGACGTACTAGGCTTGACCTTACTCAGATTGTGGCATTTATGTTGTGCCTGCATGTTGTGTTTGTCGTTATGCAAGCTTCACTTTGTCTGGAAGCCAGCCAGAAGCAGAGGCTTTGTCTGTATGAGTCAATACTGACAGTTAAACTGAGATTTCTGTCTCTAGTTAAGATACCAACCGTGTATCAATACAGAACACCTTTTCTCTCTGTAGGGGGGCCTCGTAGCACAATAGAGACTTTTTATATCATTTTAGTCTTCTATAGTACACGTTTCAGAACTTTGTGGTTATCTGCGCTACCTGGCAAACGCAAATAGAAATAAATATTATCTTTTATTATGGTGCTTTAAATTTAAATTCCCTTAATGACATTTTAATTATGATGTGGACAATTATTACTTTTAATGCAGTTACATTTTTAAAGAAACATTTACTTACCAACAGAAATGTAGGACTTCCTGAACAAATACAAACTACAGACTAAATGTATCCTGATTTACAGATGTAATATAATACTTTGACAACTGCATGCAACCTGGGAGAATTAAGATCACTTTATAGCAAAAATCCTGAAATGTACAGTATATTTTTCATGGGATAATTTGTTTGCAGCTGTGTGTTTGTGCTTTATGGGAAGATTTCATATGAGTTTATTTTTAAAAAGTTGCCATTAAATCTAAAATGCTAATATCCTTGTAAAAATTTACAATGGTGATTGATATGCAACTACAGAGTGTAAAAAGTAACACAAAGCTACACAATATTGGTTTTCCTGTTTGCCATGACGCATCGATCTATATATATATAAATATATTCTTATCCTTTGTCTAAGTTGAACAGCTCAGACGTACTTTTACAAAGTAACTTCCTGCTTTTCTTAGTAGAAGATTCCAGTGTGATCTCAGCTCAGCAGGGAGATAGAGCAAATCTGAGAACTGTATGTGGAAAGTCTTCTGGGATCCTGAAGTATCTTTTGACACTTTCTGCTGAAATGAGGACACACCTGCACCCTGTGGCCTAATAACAGCCTGAGCGATGGTTGGCACTGCCTTCCCTTCTTGTGCTTCACAGTAGCCTCTCTGAACATCCTGTATTGCTATAGTCCGCCTGTCGTCCTCACTGCCGTTTCTTCTACTTGTACCAGCAGGATTTTTTTTTTTTTATCTCCACTACAACAAACATATTTCCTTGCATTTTTTTCTTAATGATAAAGGAAACTGTGTCCAGTGAAGCAAATGACAACTCAGACTCTTTACACTGATGATCTGAACATTTAATCTTTCTGAATGTTTGTTGTCTTGTCCCTCCTCCTCAATGCCTATACAGTATTGGGAAGAAGCATGATTGTGATCGTTAGCCTGTTCCTATTACTTTCTTACAATAATTCTTCTACATTGTTTTTTTCTCCTCTCAGCCTTGTTCTGGTCTGTAGGCTGATATTTCTGGGGACACGAAAACAACAGCCAGGAAGTAGACATCTACTGCTATCTTGGCTGCTTCAAAGGAATTAGTGGGTGTGTGTTTAAAGCCTGCGTGATGTACGTCTAGTGACTCATGTAAACAAAGCACCATAGTAAAACCGCATGCTATGCCCCTGAGATGGCAGATGAGAGAGAAGTGTAGGCTGCTCATTTTACACCAACAAGAGAGACTTTTGGATTTAAAACAGAGTTCTTGTCTTGTATGTCAGCATCTTGTTTGAACCAATCAAATCTACATTTTCTTTGACTGTTGTACTATTAATTTTAGCAGCCACTTTTAGATTTCATTCTTTGTACAAGATTAATTTGGATTTAAAGGTTAAGTATGCAGCTTTTCTCTTGCTCTGTTCGCAAGCATTATTCAAAATTGCCCCCCCCCCCTTTCACAGACAGCATGGCAAAGGCCTGGTGACAGGCATTGGAACACATGGAAAAGCGGCGTGATGCTGAGAAAAGAGGCATGTTTTTCAAAGTGGGTTCATTTTACAGACACTATTGCAAAAGTTCATGGGAAGGATCCGGAGAGAATTTTAACTGAAATGGATTTCTTCCGTGTTTGTCTTGTGACCACAACTATAAGTTGTTTCTGCCCTAATGAGCTGTGCGATGCTCTGATTGATGTACATGTATACATAATGTTGTGATTGGGTGGAGATGTAAACTCACTCCTCACTCCATGGATGGCCCAGACAGAGAAAAATCAGACCAAAACAAGAGAAAAATAGAAAATCCAGGTGGAGGGGCGGGTATGTGCAGCTAAATCCGCCATCACACACTGACACATAGACAGAAGTGAGGATTGAGAGAGATTATTATTGGATGAGCCTTTACATTTATTTTGGTGGTTTTTGGAAGAAGAAAAAAAATTTACTTTCCCTTTCATCAAGTTGTAGTGGCCTGATAGCACCTCTGTGTTTGAGGTGATCGTATAGGTTTAGGTTATTTTTGTGAACAGTTTGGTTATAGAAGCTAAATTGCACAACACGGTACCTCCCCTTTTCATCTGAGTTGCATTTTATGCAATATTGTATTTTGCTGTAGTTAGAGTTGCAGTCTAAAGTACATCGAATGCATGGACTGCAAAGCTATATTTCAGGCACGTTAATTCAGTAAATCATAGCATCCAAATTCAGTTTCACATGTACTTTAATTATCCCAAAAAAAGAAACTGTCTCATTACTGCAGCAGTACACACAGTATACCCACAATAAGTTAAAATAGGGCAAAAAAGTAGGTAGAATAATACAAGTGTAGCAGGACTGGTTAAGTGAAACCTTAACAGTTCGGTATGAGTTGTATAATTTAACAATACATAAATAAGGAAAAACTATACAGTATGTACTGTAAGTAAACATGACCGGAGAGGATTTTGAGCATAGGACCTTAACAGTATATGCACATTACACAATAAGTGAACATTAATATTTAGTAAACTGTAAAAATGCACAAAGACCGACTTAAATGTGTAATTTATAAAGTGTTGAAGTGTGGTTGATAGTTCTAGGAAACTACATATTTACACACTATTACACTGAGTGACAAGAACAGGATATGTGTTTCATGGTTTGTATTAGGGGTGGGTAATACATCGAATGTACGCAGTGTATCGTGGCTTGTTTTCTGTGTAAATGGCTATATTGCAGATATCAAATCGAATATCAACTTTCCATATCTTTTAAGGTGCCATCATGCCACTTAATCCATGGTTTTATTTTAGTAATTTTCTCCTGCACACAGAGGATTCGCACAAACACACCTCTTTACCCTCCTGTGAGTGATGTACTCAGCGTGCTTGTGTTTTGGAGGGAACTGAACGTGACATTGAGCAGCTTGGATAAAGTTAGAGGCTAGCTAAGCAGTATAGCAAGTTTTGCATAGTAAGCTCGAAGGTCACTATGTGGGCGGAAGAACTGGTCCTGAAGAAAAACAGTACTGGATCCATCATGAAGATAACCGTCTAGAAAACGGTTATCTAAGATATGTAGCAAAACTCTTGCCACTCTCTGTTGACGTAGCCTTAATGTGGCTATGCTAGCAGCTTTTCTGGAGCTTGTTTACAGCGTGGCTTGTCATGCTAAAACTTCACTTGTTGCTTGTCTCTCTCCCATGCTCGCTCCCTCTTCTTGGTCTTGCTCAGGGGGCAATTACCGGGGCTGTTCAGTGAGGCCAATGCGGAAGTAACTTTAAATTGTAATACCACCGCTTGGCCACTGAGGAACCGATTGTCCGGCTCCAAGAAGCTTTTTTCCCCATAGAGATACATGTGACTTCTATCTGAAAATACTAAGTGACTAAATTTTATTCATGGGTCATTATGGTCTCAAACGTTTTATTTGGACCCTCTAATAAGTAATGCGGCGGTCCACCTTTAACTTTTTGCTCCATTGTTAAGATATTACAGCAAATAATCCAACAAATCACTGCCGTGCTGGGGTTTAATTGACATGTCGCTATAGTAACAGCTCGCTAGTGAAGTCAGACCGATTCTGACCTTCGTATTTTCTGTTTAGTCAATATGGGCATACTTATACATGAGAGACACTCGACTGCAGCTGCGGGTAAATGTTTACACTAGCAACATTATAACATGACTTTGACACTGCGTAGTGAAGTTTTGCCGCATCAATAAGCTAGTGGCTAATATTAGCTTCCCATGAGTCCCCCGGCATGAACGCTTTGTTAGCCCTGCTGCTGTTCATCCAAATATGGTTACATCCTGTTTTTGGCTCCAATATGCTGTCCAGGAAGCGATAACTTGATTGGCCTCAAAACGGTCCTTCAGAAACTAATGTGAGGTGGGGGTGAAAACATGGAATGGAATCACGGTTTGAACTAAAGTGAGGGCAGTAGTGACAACATGGAGTGGAATTGCAGATTGAACTGTCAAACTGAGTGGCCTGCTGCATTAAGAGTGAGTTTACATAATTTTACTCTCTTAAAAAATATATATCTCGATGTATATCATATATCACGGTATTGACAAAATATACAAGTACTGTATTCCATAATATATATTTTTTCCCACATTGCCCAGCCCTATTTTGTATATATATATCTGTATACCACTCTCTCTGTGATTGAGAAAAGAAATAGAAAACTTAGAAACACTTGTCTTGTGTTTGATGGTATAGACTGTGAGGAGCTTCATTAGAGGCGAGACAGGAAGAAGATAGCTGTCAGCAAGGGCACATGTTACTACTAAGGATCAAAGGTAAGTATGAACTCCTGTGCAAGTCTTGCCACCTTGGAATTGTTTTGTTAGCGAAGACCATACACAGCTCTAGCTTTACTGTTTTTGGGATTGTAACTAAACACACAGAAGATAGGCGTATAGAATGAACACACAAACAGTGCAACTAAATGGCTTCAACAGGCAAGATATATATTTAGTGAGATGTTCATACCTGTGGCAAATAATATTGGGCTGAATGAAACCTGGTGCAATTCATTTTTTCATTCCCAAACAGTTCAAATGTAAGTGCAAAGACAAAGTGGAGAAATTCTGAAATTGTATGTATTTCCTCTGTATTCTAGTTCTGTTGTGAGGGAGAAAAAAATGTTTTGGTTACCCCTTCACACAAGCTTTCACCTCTTAGTGTGGTTCTTCTCCACACAACAGTAAATAAAAATGCTGACACAAATGACAATGTAGGGGGTAGGTTGAGGGGTTTCTCCAGGGCAGACGTTAAACAGCACCCGTCCAGTGAAGTGGTAGGTGAGTGTGAAAGAGAGGGATGACATTTTGCACAAGCTCCTTTCCCTCATCAAAGAATTTTCCATGGTCCTGCCAGGTCGCACTGACGACACCGGTGACATCCACAGGCGGATGAGTTATCCGTACAGTTTCTGGTCTCATCCATTGTCTGAGGAGGAACTGTTCTGTATCAGCATTTATGTACAACTCGATAGTCATGTCTTAATTTAATCAGAATCAGAATGCGTTTATTCTCATTGTCAAATGTTTCCATCAACAATGGAATTAATTTTCTCCCACTGAGGAGCATAAAGCTCAACCTTCCGGCTTTAGCTTTATGCATTTTCTGATCCATTCACCAGCATTTAAGGGTCTTAATATGTCAGTTAAATTTTCATATACCCTGCGAAACTATTGGAACGGCGAGACCAATTGTTTTATTTTTGCTGTACACTGAAAATATTTGGGTTTGACATCAAACGATGAACATGATACTGAAGATCATTTTCAGCTATTTCAGCTTTTATTTCCAGGTATTTACTTCAAAATCAGTTTTTAATGTAAATTCTTCACTTGCATTAAAAACACATTTGAATCTGTCGGGTCCTAATCAACACAGACATTTGATGAATTTATTTTTATAGTGTTCTAATTTCTTTTTGAGTCAAGTCTGGGATTTACAGCGGTTTATGCTCGTGCTTACCTATTGGGAAGATGTAGATTTTTTCATTTTGTAGATATTCTGTTCATTTTTTTTTTTATTTTTACATTTTTTTAAACCAATTTTATTCATTGTGTTTATTTTTGGATCATTTTTAAAATTATTTTAAAAATGTTTTTAAGTGTATGATTTTAATTTACTGTTTATTTTTTGCATATTATTTTCAAGAAAACTCGCCTTGACAGTGAACTACTGAATTCAATTCAATTCAATTTTTGTTTGTATTATGTGCACATTTTGAGCTAGTAAAGAATGATTTGTCTTGAAACTCAGTGTTAAATTAGGTTAAAATTATCTCAGAAAGGCTGTAAAAGCATGGAAATTCAGCATTTGATGTGTTGAACACTCAGCATACACTGATTAACATCTGTATTGAATAAGGCAAGATGTTTATGTGCCAGATTATAGCAGAAATTGCCAGTTTACATCAGTTATCCCTCAGCAGGTAACAAAAAGAATTACAAATAATGTACAAGTATGAAAAGAAAAGTCTATGTTACACAGGAGATTACAAGTGATTCTGGTTCACCTTGTGCCATTTTGTTTCTAAAATGCAAAATAAGTGCCAGAAATGGGAAGAAGGTCTATGCTGTTCAAAAGTCTAAAACTAAAATAGGTACTGTCTATCTTTATCTCTTTTTGATTGTTTAGGTAGTGTGAGGTTTTCAAAATTTGTAATGTATTGCCATTCAATAGTTGTTTATGTAACTTAGACCTATTTTATTATCCGGGTTCATAAGTGCAGCAGGATTCGCTGTTTCAGTTGCAGTGAACCCGGCTGGGTCAAAAGTTCAGAGACAGTTTTTTTAATCTCTGTCTGCTCCTTCCCTCAGTCCTTTCAGCTGTTGGCCTGCCGTCAGCTAACCTGACTGTGCTTTGGCAATGTGCTCCTGTCCCAACCTCATTGTGGCATTTCAAATTGTGTCCGCCTAACAACATATTCTCTCCCTCTCTTTCTCGCTCACACACACACACACATATACACACATACACCCACACGCACACATACACACACACAGTGCATAACTCTCATTTGGTTAGTTCTGTTTCTTGAATACAGGATTAAAAGAATCGAGCGGGCCTGTGCTTTCTGTTCCTTTCTCCATGTCATCAGTTCCTGGGCACCGTCCTCATTATCAGCGTGTGCATGTGCAGAGGCTGCTGACGTTGTGTGTGTGTCGCTGTAGACTGACGTCAGCACTGCCCCGCTCCTCTCCATACAAATGCACTGCCTGCTGTTGATACCTTTTCTCTTTCCCCCACACTCTTATTAGCATGTTTTTATCAGTTCAAGCAACACGCCCACCTCTCACACCTCAGTGCCATAGTCTAGCTAATATGACATGCAGGTGCCACTAAGCAGCCATCTAATAGCTTGCAAAGGTTTATTGACTCCTGTTAGGACATTTTTATGACTTGTGTCATGTTAAATAATTGGGTGTATGTGAAATGTTATTTCTATTTTTTACTTGTTACCACTTTATGCTCATATATAAGTGTGTGCTCGGTTGTGTTATTGTCTGTTTTGTCTCACCGTTTTGTCATGCAGGTGTGTATAAATATAGACCAGTTATTTCCCTTTTTGAAATGACTGCACCATAAATAACCAGAGCAATTTTTCCCACAGATTAGATGTTCATACAGTGTACATTCACACGTGGGTGTGTACGCTGATGCAATGTCACATAAACAGATCTAGCCACAGTGTTTTAAATGGGAATTTGTGTTTTATAGCTTGATTTACAGGCCTTTATATCACCTGACTTTGTGTGTAAACCCTAAAGCCAGTGGTTGAGGGAGTGTTCAGATTCTTTATTGAAGTAAAATATGCTATATTACACCAAGAAACATCCCATTAGTGAGTTGTTGCTATAGTTTTAATTTTTTTCTTACTTTTATTTTAATCTTTTAATTAGATTTTTGATTTCGGCTCTGTTTTAGTTACCACTCTACATATAGATGACTGTAAATTATTAGTTTGAGAAACTGACTAGTGTTAGTTTAGTTTAATTGTTAATTGTTTAGGTAATATCAGAAAAACCTTTACTTATACAAGTTGCTGACGTTAGTATGAAAAAATGCATGACATCAGATATGGTTTACAAAAATTGTTTATTAAAGATCCCATGTTATGCAAGAATGGTGTTAACAGAGTTAACTTAAAAGAGAAACAAAATGTTGTGTTGCTCATTGTTGTTTTTAATGTAGTTTTATTTGTGAAGACTGCCTTTTTATTTTTGTTAAAAAAATTTTATCTGCTCCATTATTGGTGAAAGCCCACATTCAATACATACAGTATAAAGTACCAAATACACAACTGAATCTAAAGTGTTTAATCTCCAACGTAATGCTTAGTTTTCAAAATCTGTAGAATAAGTGTATTAAGTGAAGTACAGCTATGCAGTTGCTTTCAGTATTCAATATAGGAGCTTCAGAAGTTTTCAAAAAAATGTCTATTTACCATCATCACTGCCTGAAGCACTTAGAGACGAATTGTGCGTGTGCAGTATGTCTACAGGTGTCAGCAGCTGAGAGTGCCTTATCTCTGTGTCTGCTGCCCTCATGTCATGTTTTCATAACATCTCCTGTTCAATGTAATATTTTACCGTCATGTCTTGGAGAAGGCCCTGGTGATAGCACCCATTCAGCCAGCTTTTCCTGTTTTGTGCTCAGCATAAAAGTCGTCAGTGTTTTTGCACTGCTCTTAGATTATGTAAAGCTGAAGATTCAGGTTGTAGGCAGACTGTACACAGGCTGCCCACAAGAAAAATACAGTACACTATCTACCACATGTTATCCACTTTATGATGGATCTCAGTAGTACAGTCTGCGGTGTCATCATCTCCTCCTTAATGGCATCCTCTCATTCAGCTCTTACCTGTGCTCCTCTCTGTTTCAACCCTTCTTCATGTCTTTGTAAACAAGCCGAAGGCCAACAACTCTGTCCTCCGGCCGTCTCTCCCGCCATCCCGTTGCCATGGTGTACAGAACATTGTTTGCTGGCCTCCATGTCGGGTTGCCATGGCAGGGCTTATTTGTCATATTAAATGTTTGGCAGCATTGTACAGTTGCTGATGACAAACATCCAACATCCCACTTTGATCAATGAAACCGTTACTGATTAGAGGAGATGGACTGAACTGCTCATCTATTTGTTTATCCAGCCCTAGAAACAACAAGTTTCACATCTGTGAGGAGACATGTCAAACACACAGTATACAACCTAACATTGTCTTTATAAAATACATTGTTAAGACTTTTTTGTACTTCAATACTTTTTATTTGTTTTATCCTTTTTCTCTTACCGCTGTATGTTTTCTGACTTGCAAAGCTGTAAAGAAGACCCTGTTCTTCCTGGTAAAATAAAGGTTAGAGTTATTAAAAATAAGCAAATAAAACAATGACTTCAATAGACTTTTTAATGCAGGGTGTGATAGGAATTACTGACAAGATGAACCTATTAGGTTGATTGTGAAGGTTTTTCTTGAATCAATGGACAGCCCATTTGTCTCCACCTTATGGTGAGATTTGAAACTGCATGATGGCTTTTTGTACAAAAATGTTTGCTGCCTGAAGTAATAATTCAAAAAGCTGATGCTTTCTCGCATGAACACCTAAACACAGCATCTATATGTCCTTACAAAGTCTAAAATACAAAATAAGGCTTTAAATGTTAACCAGATGAAACTCTTGTTTGTTGGGTTTTTTTTTTTACTTTGCTTAAAAAATTAAAGGAACACCTTCAGTATTTTCACTTTTGTTTACAGATGACTTTGAGTCCAGTCCTAAGTGGGATGATGAATTTGGTTTCTGCTGGTTATTGTTTGTATATTTTGTTCTCGACAAACTACACAATGCATATCAGTAAAGATTTTTTGTGATGTATGATTTAAGTGTTCCCTAAATTTTTTTTTACTACTAATATTTGGTCACTTTGTGGAGTATTATATTCTGTTTTTGGACAGTTTTTTTATTTTGGTCATTTGTTTCTTCTTTGTGGAATGTTTTATTAATTATTTTCTTTACTTCTATTGTTTCCCTCATTTTTTGATTATTTTGGTAATTGGCTAAATAAGTTATATCCTCCTTTTATATTGAAAATGTTATTTTTTCCAGAGTAAAATACATGAAATGCTATGTGTCAATTTAGTTACAGTAAAAAATAGAAATATTATAGCTCAATTGTGCAGAGCTCAGTGTTACTTTGGTTAAAAATAATTTTAAGCAGGTCTTGAAAGGCATTAAATGTAATGTAGACGCCCTCAAACACTTGTATAATAATGAGCTTAATTTATAACAGACTCACAAACTACTTTAGTTTTACCACATTTGTTAAGTAGTTTTACTGGCTCAACTTCCTTATGGTTGTGCGTTTTTGTGTTACACAACATGCAAGGATTTTGAGTGCGCACTGCTGCACTGTGTGAGAGCTGCCGCTGGGTTACGAGCTGATAGTGTGGAAATGCAGCTGACTGACATGGTTGATGCCAGATAAACTCTCATAGCTCCACTGTAGATGTACCACTTTGGTTTTAGTTGTTTGCCATTCTCCTTTTGCTTTCAGTCCACTGTCACTGCGCTGGCATACCTGTACTAGAAAGTGAATCGTGTGGTGGAGGAAATCCTTACTGTAAACTGTTACTACACCCAGTGTTTATACAACAGGCAGAAAAGAGCAGCAGAAGCCATAACACTCTGTTTCTGACCTGCTGGTGCCCCCACTGAAAAGTCATAAGGCAAAGTGCTGAAACTGGAGCACAGGTTAAAGCTTGTCAACAGATTTAAGTAATGTCACATTAATTATATCACACATTGATCACACACTGATCTGACTGGTTCCTCTGTGTCTTCCAGATGATCCTGTGGGACTGGGATCTGAAACACTGGTATAAACCGCAATATCAGGTCAGTTCCTGTACATGGGTCCTTTACGTAACACAGTGAATATTATCTGCTGGAACATAAACCAATCTCTTAAAACTTGTTCTTAAGTCACATTTAGAACTTTGGGTTCGTTTGCTGATATTTCTAGTCACGGAAAATACACATTCTGTGGAAGCAGGCTTACCATGACCTTGGAATTTTTGTCATGCCACATTTTATCTTAGTCAGACATTCTTTGTCTTGTTTGAACTGTTTGTGTAACCTATCAAAAAATTTAGCTCCCACAGACTAAAAGTAATTATTTGTTCCTGTTCGACAGGCCAAGGCAGCGAGAATGTTTGCCCAAGAAAAACCATGGATTGTTTTTGTGCTGGTCTGTTCCTATATAGCTTCCTTTTGTTAAAATGATTATAGTTGTAAGTTTTTGTTTTTATTTATTATTAATTCATTGTTATTATTATTATTATTATTATTAGTTTAGTAACCCGAAAAATGAGGAAAAACAAACAAAATAGTCAGCAAACAATGTAACAATATAACAAAATAAGCCAAACTAAGCTACAAAATGAAGGAACATATACCAAACAATTAAGAAAATAAGCAACAAAATGAACTTAAAATGAGTAAATCAGTTGATTTTGGCTTAATTTGGATGTTTTAATGTACTTTTGTGAACAACAGTATACTGAACAAAGTAATCTCTAAATCAAAACTAAATCTTCTAAAAGTGATCATAAATTATCCCCCCTGAAATCTACAGATATGATCTGAGGTTTAAAAAAAGGCATGGTGAAAGAATGATTACATCATATATGATTTACGAACATAAATTATACTTTTCAGTGATTAGGAGGTGCTCATTGTGACATTTGCTGATGGCATTACCAATGTTTTCCTGAGGTTACTTGGGTTTTTGTTATTTATTCTCATCTCTTGTGCGAAGGGAACAAAAAAGCATAATAAAAAGTTGAACTTTTTAGTCTTTTAGGACCTTATTACAGTATCGCTGAATGAGCGAAAAATGTGTCAGCCACTGCTACCGCTGATATTAAATCTTAAATGGTCTATTCTTTACTGAGCTTATGTACAAAATGTTTACAGACTGACACATCTGCACTAATTTACATTGTACACAACATGCTTTTTTCCTCATGTAGTGTATTTGGTGCTCTGTTTTGTGATCCCCATGTTCATCTTGTGTGCTCATGTCAGGGTGCAGTGAGTGGGAATGGCGTGGACCTTTCAGTCATCAACGAGGCCAGAAACCTGGTGTCAGAGCTGCTGATGGACTCGTCATTGTCACCCCACACCATTTCCACTCTTCGCAGCGTCTCCAGCCTCATGGGGACGTTCTCAGGCTCATGCCGCCCCAGGGTCAACCCTTTCACCCCCTTTCCCGGCTTCTACCCCTGCGATGAGGTGGAAGACTCTGTAGAGAGGAGTGAAAGGAAACCCATAAAGGTAGATATATGTGTGGCTAGTCAGTGGCAGATTGTTTTAGTTACATAGGAGCCTAAGTACCTTCAAGTAGAATGTAATCCAACGTGTTAGAGTTTACTTTAACCTGTTTTCATGTCAAGAGCTGAGCAGTTTTGTAATGCGTTGCTAGACTGAAATAAGGCTGGGTTGCATTGGTGAAATTATGGTTTAACTTTAAATTATGTTGTGCCAAACTGTAAAACTGTCGTAAAATTAATAAAGACTAAATGTAATTACTTCAGTTTTTTACTCCGAACATTGATTCATTTTAATTCTATTACAAAAAACAGCTTTAAGCTTCAGTTTTAACTTTAAACTTACACTTCAGGAGGTGTATCATCATAATACTTGATGGGTTGAGTTAAACAATGAAGTTCCTTTTCAGTAGGAAACTAAGGGCTATACCGTATTTTCCGCACTATAAGGCGCACCTGATTATACAAAACAAAATTCAAAATGACATTTTTGGGAGGTGCGCCTTATAATCCGGTGCGCCTTATAGTGCGGAAAATCAACTCATTCAGGTTTCATGACGCTGCTGAATTTCTGTTGATTCACTGTTAAACATGGCTTTAATGTCTGCCACTTGAAGTCTCTATTTTTACTCACTGTTCGTTTTTATTGTTCTTCCATATTTTGGCCACTTCCTTAACTATTTCAACTAGCACATTTATTGTTAAGGAAGACTGTGCCATCATGAGCGGGATAACTCTTCTTTTGCAGCAGTTCTTCCAGCAGCAGCAGAAAATCTAGAGTCCTCTTTTTAACAAGAGGTTTAAATTCTAATAAATTGTGGTATGATGTTGCATTGTGCAGCAAATGTTGAACCACCTTCAGAGAGTTTCTGCAGTCTTTATTAGTTTAGATGTCCACCTATACATAGTTTAATGTTTTTATGTGTAAGAAAAGTGCTGTTTGTATATTTTTATGTTTCTTTATTTCAAGTTTGCAACATGGAAACAAATCTAGGGCGTCAGTTGCTCAGAAGGTAGAGCAGGTCGTCCGATAACCAGAGAGTTAGAGGCTTGACCCCATTCCCTCCCAGTCATTCATACAAGGCCACCTTGCCTTGTATGAATGTGAGTGAGTGTTTGATGGTGGTCAGAAGCCGTTGGTGTGGATTGGCAGCCACAGTTCTTTCAATCTGCACCAGGGCAGCTGTGGCTACAGATGTAGTTTACCACCATTAATGTATGACTGTGGAGTGAATGAATAATGTATTCAGTGTGAAGTGCTTTATAAAAATCCAATCCATTATTATTATTAAATCATAATACCATTCTTTACCCCATTAGGGTTTGAACAGTAGAAACAGCCTCCCCACACCTCAGCCTCGGCGTAGTTCCACCTCCTCCGCCTCTGTACTCCCTCCTCTTGAGTCTGCCTCATTACGCTGGGAACGCAACAATGGAAAGAGACCCCACCCTGACCTCAACTTAACCAGGTATGAAGCTTCACATGATCTTCGCTCAAAACTTTGCACAAGAAACTTATCGTTCTCAGACACCGTGCACCAGTGACTTTTGTATTTCTCTGAGCTACACTTGGTGTGAGCTCCTGCTCAGTAAATGTCATCACCTGTGGTACTAAGGTAAACTTACTGTGACCATGTTAACAATATCAACATCATTAAAAAAAGGGTTATTCCATGCCATTTCAACAAATGCCCATGCACTTTGGTCTCATAAAATTCTGAAAATCGTACCAGTTATGCCTTATTTATCCAATAGGTGAAATATTTTTAAAAATTGCATTCAGATTAGGACTTTTTTAGATACAGCCAATTAAGTGAGGGGGGTATGTGTCAATTTTGGTTGGCCTTATTTTTTTGTCTAATTTCAAATACCAGTATCTCAAGAACTACATGTCCTAGTGAACTGAAATTCTGTATCATGATAATCCTTTACCTGCTGTCTGAGAATATACCAAAAGATTTGTTACCTATCAAAACTAGTAGGCATCCCACCCCTTCAAAAATGGCAAAAATAGCATTCGGGTCACTCGCTCGACTATGTTTAGACCTTCTGAAATCATATTTGTATATGTGCCAGACTTTTAATCATTTTATAGTGTTGATATATTTAGATGGGCTGCACACAAAACTACACATTAGACATATCTATGCAGTGGTTTTTGGGTTACATTCACCTCAAATCCCAAAACATTCTTTTGGGTCAGATTTTCTTTCAGCCATAATTCTATGTGGGAATGTATGAAAAAATTCTGATGTCTTTTTTAGTTTTAAGTACAAAGACTCTTCTTTCATGGGATATAAAACAATTTTTCTTCATGTGAGAATGGCAAATTACCCCCATGTTTGTATTGGAAAGTCATTTAGAAACATTTTTTTTGGGATTTTAGGAGAATCTTACCCAAAAACCACTGCATAGATATGTCTAATGTGTATTGTTTTGTACTGCCCATCTAGGCATCTCAACACTAAAAAGGTTAAAAACCTGTGTGGGATGGCCTAAGAATTTGTCGAAATTGCATGGAATGACCCAGAAATCAGTTACATATCAGAGAGGATTGGGGGGGGGGGTACTGTTGTGACATTTGACAGTAAAATCCATAAATATAGTTTTCTTTTTCACAACCCACTTTTACCTTTGTTTTCTATCCCTCCTTGTCACTTGCATATCTCTGTAAGTTGCCTCATGTTTCGCAACTGTTATTTTTATTGCTAGAGTGCAACTTTAGTCACAGCACAAACAGTTCGTAAACGTCTGATCTAATATAATAAATTATCGCCGTCTGCAACGATATTCTGCCGTTCTATAAACATGTCACTGTTATCTGTGGTACCTGCCACTTTAAAGTAATTTTTCCCCATGTTCTATTCTGAAAACAAAGAAACCCACCCAGGGTTTATTCTTTATGTACTGACATAACATGAAATGATTCGATGTAGTGGATGTAGTGGATGTGGCTTTCCGCAAGATGGCAGTAGAGGTCCAGATTTTTAAGACGCTTTTCCTTATTTGACACAAAAAGCAAGTGTTAATTCTAAAAACTTATCTCTTCAAATCAGCAACATGGCTCCAAACTGTCAAACTCTAAGCACAAACCCCATTTTCTCACTCAAATATCATTCTAAAGAGCAGTTTTTCTAGTAAATATTAGTTAAATGTGCAACAATATTTAAATTTATGGGTTTTAGATAATATGCAAGTCTTGGGTCTCTAAAAAAATTGCTTAAGTATAAGAAATAACATTTTGGGGTTTATTTTTGTTCATTGCTGGATTATGTTAATTTTTATCATGTTTTTTGGTCATTTTGTGAATTGTTCTGTTCCATTTGTTCATTTTTTGCTTATTTTAATGCTAATGTTTTTTTTTTCCTTTCTCTAATTTTTTTCATTTCCTTTTTGTCCATGGATTGTTTTGTGCATACTATGTAAAACAGGTAACGCTGCATGCATCCATTATACGCGTAATGTTGTAAATATTATTTTGGCCCCAAAAAACCCTCTGCACTTCATCAAAATGAGAAAAAAGGAAACCGCTTTCACCCACTTCTTTTTAATTGTAACATGTCCTCACAAATCAAAAGTGCATGAATATTTTGGATTGAAAGAACATTACGTGTATTTTTTGAAGAATTCATTGACAAGCTCATGGGTTATAAAGATCAAATCAGTAAAATGTCTTCAGTCATCCCAGTCTTCAGTCTGCCATCAGCTGTGGTGTTGAACAATCTGTTGGTACAGATGAAGGATCTATAATTTTCAGTTCTGCAGCTTTGTGACATGAGTATGTGTGCGATTATGGTTTTGGTAGAAGGAATCAGTTTGAGAGCATAGTTTTGAGCGATGTGTTTTGTTTTACAAGAGATTTTCAGAGTTTTGACAAAACACTTCATCTTATGAAGCTTTAAGACATTGAGTCATAGTGTCCAGAAATGTGTTCAGATGCTAAGGGATAACTTGTGCTTTTGTTGTGGAGTGATTGGTTTATGACAGTGGGTGGATCTGTAGAGGACCAGTGATAACAGTCATTTCATGTGACTGTGTTGAATATATGTATTTTGTCTTTCAGCTCAGGTTTGTCCAACGGGCCCAATGCAAACCTGCTCACCATTCCCAAGCAGAGGTCTTCTTCTGTGACCCTCACCTATCACGCCGGACCCAGGAGAGCAGGTCAGACATACGACTACAGTGGTGCCTCGGGTACCGACAATAATCCGTTCCGGCATCACGGCCTGTATCCGAATCCGTTGTTATCCGATGCGACTTTTTCCATAAAAATACATGTAAAACCAATTAATCCGTTCTGGACCCACAACAAACTCC
>JAQQAE010002715.1:0-21671 GCA_029823295.1 Pseudamia nigra | reverse complement strand
AAGGTGCTGCAACAAAGTATTAGTTTAAGGGTGTGCATATTTATGCAACCAGGTTATTTTAAGTTTTTTATTTTACCCCTTTAAAGGTGTCAGTTTGTTTTTCAACTGTATTGTATATGTTATAGGTCACATTAAAGGTGGAAAAAGTTGTGAAATTACTTATCTTGGTGTCAATTTTTTACATCACAAAAACCTGGCATTTGAACAGATGTGTGTAGACTTTTTATATCCACTGTAGAAGATAGAAGACACAATAATCCATAAGCAAATACAAACTCACTCACTAAATGAAACTGAATGCCTGTGATGACATATAAATAATTAAGTCTTAGATCAAAAATGCTAATAGTTTCTAAATGAGCAGTGTATTCATCAAACCCGCAGGGTACACGTTTGTTTGAAAAGCTACACAGACAAACTATTATTCAAAGTGACAAACTAGATTAAATGTTTGGTCAGTGCCCTGTTCCGCTCATTGAACTCTAATCTGCTTTCCAGAAAATGACATGTCTCAATTCCACTGCATTTTTCTGTAACTTAAATAAGAGCACTCTAAAAAAAAAAAAAAAAAAAACATTCAATGCCTCCAAATGATTATTGTTGAGATGCTTTTGAACTTGTGCTCTGATATTTCCTGTTATCAAACTTTTTATGTTCAGAACGGACAGGACCTTGGTCTGCCGTTCCATCTGCTGCCGGGCGTTCTCAGCTTTCTGAGCAGTGCTGCGTTCTGCAGTCAGCTCGGTGTTCAGAGAGTCCACCTGTGGAGGAGGGATGCGGATGAGGAAAATGATGCAACACAGCATGTGCCACATTTTGTGCTGCGTGTGTTTTATGGATAGGACGGGTAGTATCATGTTCATTTTAATGCTGGTTACTGCACTACCTGCATGTTGGTCTTCTTAAAGCGGTCGTTGAGCAGCTCCATGTTGCCCTGCTCCTCCTCCACCTCCTCTTCCAGCTGCGTGATTCGAGCCTCGAGCCTCCTTTTCTCCTCCAGCAGAGATGACCTGAGATAACACCACACATTTCTGTTGAGGTTGCGTCCTCGTCCAAATAAAGGTAGTGTTCAATTGAAAAAGGCACCACTGAGTCTGTTCTTAAAATAAACTAATGTCCAAATCTGTAAAGTGACACTGACTTTCCAGAGGCGCTGTTGGAGATCTCATCAGCTAGCTCATCCCTCTCCTGTTCAGCATGGCGGCGGGCCCTTTCCGACGCTGCATGATCCTGCACAAACACACAGACACATGTCAAATGTGCTGTTTAAATGTGTTCTCTGATATGTCTGTTTGGTATAGTCCCATAGAGAAACATCTGATTAAAACCTGCGTTTTATACTTGTATGAGTGAAACGTATTTTGTGCACCACTGCTTAAGCATTAGCTGATGTATAATGTAACGTAATACAGTATTGTACTAAAAAAACAACTGCACCTCCTGTAGCTGTAAGATTTCAGCTTCTAAACTCTTAAGTTTCTTTTCATTTTCTTTGGACTGGGTGAAGATCTCATCCCTGGATGCTCTGGCCTCCTCCAGCTCCCTCTGGTAGTCCTTCATCTGGGCCTGAAAGAACACAAAAACAACATGCACCAAGCTCAACACATTTTACACGTCTCCTGCAGTGAAGTGAAAGGAGAGACAAACTGGATATTTAGTCTGGTTTGTTCCTCATGCTGTATCATGTGACATGTTTCACATTGTTCATGTGAAAGCCATGAAACTCATCATTCTGCATCTGATGGATTTTCAGCAGACACAGCACTTGGTGTCATTGCCTAAAATAGTCGGAGCCTTTCTGGCTGCAGTTGCCACTTAGGCTTAAAGTGACATGTCCTTTCTGAGCTGATAGCAAGTTATTAGTATCAGGGTGTGAGATGTTTCGTTTTCTTTCCTGGCACATACTCAGTGGTCAAGAGCAGGAAGCAATAAAATGTTGCAAATAGAATCTGTCACATCAAACACAGTAAGCTTTCAAAAACATTTTAGACATTAAATATGTTATTATGACATTTATTTAATCCTGTGAAGGGACAAAAAAATAGGACAGTGGTGTTTGAAGTTCTCCCACATTATTATTGTTTTTACCCAACTATTTCTGTCCCATTTTATATGAACCATTACCCAGCTATAAAACAACTACTGAAATGGTCAAACTGGTGAAATGTCAGCTGTGGCTGAAAGGGTGTGTCTACAGGGACCAGATGTACGTACCTGCAACTTTCGGAGCTGTTTAATAGCCTCATCTCTGCCTTTGTTGGCAGCTTCAATCTGTCCCTCCAGTTCATTCAGATCCATCTCCAGCTTCTTCTTGGCAGCTACAGCCAAAGTCTTCTGCTTCCTCTCGTCATCCAACTCGGCCTCCATCTCACGCACCTGGTGAATCCACACGTCAAGTAAAACCTCATATTTCAATACTTCATACTCATTGAAAAAGGCTTATATTTCTGCAAAATTAATAAAAATATTTGGAAAAAGTCAATTTGTAGAACAGTGGGCAATTATAGACCTAGAGTCCTTAACTGTGATGGGGAATTTCTTCATGTGTTAAATCACAGAAACATGACGTGATGTGAACAGGTTCGGTTTACTATTGTCCACGCTACCTGTTTGACAAGTGCCCTTTTCTTCTCTTCTCCCTGCTCGTCTCTGGCTTGCAGATCTCTATCAAACTGGGCCTTCATGGCCTGCATGTTGACCTCCAAACGCAGCTTGGCGTCCTCTGTGGCCTGCAGCTCATCCTCCAGCTCCTCCAGCTGAGTTCTCATCTCCTCTACCTGCTGCTCCAATGTACGCTTGGACTTCTCCAGTTCATGGACCTGATGGCACGAATAAAATAATAAATAAAATCAGGCTTTGCAAAAAACAAGCCACTTGGTAAATTTCTTTGGTACTTCTTTTAACTTTTAGCTGTAAATTAAGTCCACTTAAAAAAAAAGATAATCATACATTCTTGCCGACATCATCCTTGGAGCTCATCAGGTCCTCCATTTCAGCACGAAGCTGCTTGTTAAACCTCTCCAGCTCCTCTTTAGCTTCCAGAGCTTCTTCCAGAGCCCTGGCCATAGACAGAGCCTTGGTCTCCTTCTCTCTGGCTTCAGCCTCTGCACGGTCACGTTCCTCAGCATAGCGAGCAGAGATGGTCTTCTCCTCAGCCAGCAGCTAGGGCGACAAAGAAACAACAGCATTCAGTACTCTGACATTCATCTCATTCTGAAAACAACCACTTCAAATCTGAGTGAACAGTCCAACTAGAGTACCTGGTCAAACTTCTTCTGCTTCTTCTCCAGGTTGGAAGCGATCTGTCTCTGGTGATCCAGGTCCACCATCAGGTCATCAAGCTCCTGCTGCAGTCGGTTCTTAGTCTTCTCCAGTTTGTCCATGGCCATGGTCTTCTCTTCCAGACGCTGATTGGACAGCTCCAAGTCTTTCTGGAGTTTTCTCTTCACCTCCTCCAAGTTTTCGATCACCCCCACATCCTCATCTAGCTTCTTCTTTGTCTCATTCAACTGCAGCAAGAACATGTGCTTAATAAGAACTTTAAAAATCATAATGCATTTTCAGTGACTCAGTCATCTTTTAGCTTCCAGTCTGAAACTTGACACTTCTCATTTTACATACAGTACTTGTTTCAGATTAGGTGGTGTGACAGGTGAATTCAAACTCCTTCAGCATTTTTACAGCCATTTATGTGCCGTTTTCTCAATCATCGAGCCCTTTAGTGATTTATGTGTGATTCTGTCTGTCCATAGCCCAGTGACCTGCTTGTTGATAATTCTTAAATGCCAAGTATTCATTTCTTTTTTTAATCAATATATAGACCCATTCATTAATAATTCCTCTCCATCATCACTTCTATTTCTATGTCAGTGTGTGCTGGTGGACACCTGTATTTTCTACTTTCCTGTTGTTTGTGTTTGGTATTTCACTCTATGGTTTATCTGGAAGCCTCAGCAGTCCGATGTGTTTACATCTTCAGCCAATCAAAGCCACACACAGCATGGGAGTGAAAATGATTTGACTCTTTTTCACAAAACATGGAAATTGACAATTCAAATCAACAATAACTCTCACAGAGTTTTGTGATGGATGGGTGAGATTATAAGTGCTTCAGAGTGTAAACAATTGAAAATCACTAGCTAATCATCATCTTTGTGTCAATTTCATAGCTCTTTTTCATCTCGACTCTGCCCTAAAATATCTGCAGGTCTGTTTACTATCTGACCTCTCTTTGTCTGAGTGCCAAGGAAGAGTTTTGTTTGAACGGAGCTGTCTGCAAACACAGCAGGAGCAAATCTACGCACTTTGCTTATAATTCATATTTGTGAATTTGAACAACTGTCTACCTCATACCTGCGCCTGCACTGTTTGCAGCTGTTTCTCCACATTGCGTCGTGATTCCTCCTCTTCCTCCTGCTGCTCAAGCAAGCTGTTCTTATCCTCCTCCAGCTGGCGGATTCTGCTGCTAAGGTTCAGCTTCTGACGTGTCTCCTCTTGGAGCACCTCCTACACAAAAACAACCACCGGGCAATGTGATCAGATCAAAATCAGGAAGAAAAGATGAGTGAAGCAGGTGTCTGAATTGGTAAAGAATAACCGAAGGTACATTTCAGGAAATTACAGTGTGTGATTCTGAACTAAACGTGTCAAATGTCATCACAAACCAGTTTTACACCAGAAAGCTGTTCATGATTTAATGTGTTGCTTTTTTATTACTAGATGGTTTAAAATGCAACAGGTTTGACAGAAGTAATTTAAGTTAAATGTCCCTATCTTTTCGGAAGGACTGCTGTCTTTGTCATACTTGTGTGTCTTGAAGTTGTCCTTCCAGGCTGTCCACGTCCTTGGCCAACTTGATGCCCTTCTTCTCTGCCTCCTCCAACAAGGCTGTCACATTGTCAAGCTCCATCTAAAAACAGTGTAAAAAATGAGATTATGTGCAATCCTGTGACAATAAGTGGATTTTTATTGAACACTTACATCAGGCAGTGAGTGTGGATTTTTACCTGGAGTTTGTGTGAGCGCTCCGAAAGCTCTCCCTTGGCCATCTCGACCTCAGTGGCCCTAGTCATAAACTCCTGCAGCTGTGCCTCCAGTTTCTTTCTCCTGTGCTCTGAGTCCGTCTTCGCCTGCAGCAGACTCTTCACCTCACTGGCCAACTCCTTGTTGTCACTCTCCAGACTCTGCTTGTTCTTCTCCAGGTTGGCTTTGAACTGTACATAAGAAAACAGTATTTGGGTGGTGTTATATATTTTAACATATGCAAATTCAAATGCATCTGTTTAATGTTAATGTAGTAAACACTATAATACTAAAGCTGACAAAAATAATTCTAATTTGGGAATTGCAAGACCATGCCTCATCTGTGTTGACAAATAAAGTGCAGTATGTTTTATCTCTCTAAACAGCCTGAGTTGTCTGTTCAATATGGAAAATGGATGAGATATTACTACCTAAACTATTTAACTTAAGAGAATGAAATGAAACTGAGAGACTGACAATTTGTTAGTTCATGATTTTTACAGGTCAAAGGTGAACTTTATTATCTCTGAGCAGCAATTTGTTGTGTAGCAAGCAATGACAATACACAAAACAACAATATTTAACACACAAACACACAACACTACCACAAGTACACCTGATGCAAGGGTCACATGGCGCTGTTCAAAAGGATGATCATTTTTGCTACAAAGGAGTTCTTGGATGTATTCAACTTGGATCTAGGCAGGGCATATCTACAGCCCACTGGCAAAAGTTGGTACTCCTTGTACAAAGGGTGAGTACTGTTAGAAAGGATGACCTTTGCCTTCTTGGTGGTCCTGAGTCTACAGAGAGGGGCGAGTTCATTGTGCCAGCAGTTTTACAGCACAGTCTTTTTCAGCCATTTCTTATTTTTCAAAGTTAGCAACTCATGCACCCCTCGTGGGATAAATAAAGTTGATTTTGATTGATTGATACCAGCAAATAAAAGCAGAAGTTAATGCTGACTCAATAAAACAAGAATAAAACATTTTCAGTCACATGATGAAAAATGAAGCTTGGAGAGTAAAAAACTCACTGGATATTTCATAGAACTCTAGTACAGGCCTGACAATTTCCCTTATGTTTAAAGCAACAATTATTTAGATCACCTCATAAAAACAAATATAATTTTGAAGTCCTGCATTTCATACAGAGAAGCATCTGCAAGATCTCAGGCACTAAACGCTGCAAATCCCCCGAGTTCCACTACAATGTTTACATACAGTATATGTCTGTGGAGAATCGCTACTCTTACACAAGTTATTCCTGATCTGAATTAAATAGCTAGCATTAGCTAGCAACCCTATGCCACCATAGGTTTTTAGCTTCAACATTCAACAAAATAATATGTCAAGATATTGTGACTGTTATATCTTATGACAGAAATCTAATCAGAACTTTGCTGAAATGGAAAAGTGCCTCCAGCTGAAATAAGCCATAAACTGAAATGGGCTGAGACTGGTTTTTTAATTATAGTTAATTTTATTCATAAATTTCTTTGTCTGGGTTTTCTTTCTCAGATGGGATTCTGTAGAAGCACAGATCAGGCTTAATTTATGAGCAACAACTATCTGGCATTTTCTGACAAAATGTGGTAAAATAACAGCAAAAGACAATACAGTTTAACCAGCCAGGTGGGCATTCCTACAAGTCACAGAACCATACAGGACATTCTCACCCTCTTGGCTTGTTCTAACTGTTCAGACAGTTCCTCCAGTGCGGTGGCGTGCCTTTGTCTCATCTCCTGGATCTGGGCTTCATGGTTCCTCGTCTCTTCCTCTATGGCCTTCTTCAACTCTGCCACTTCTTGTTCCCGTTTTGTCCTGGTGTTCACACAGAGAGAGTGTTAAGACGACAGAACACCTTTTAAGATCTGACAGCAGCCTGGTTCTATTACACTTGTTGACACATTTTCCCACTAAAATGTCCTGTAACTTAAATTCTAGCATGAAAAAGTTTTGCTGTTGAAGTGAATTCACCCATAGTTCAAAGTAAATTAGTCTTAGTGAAAATGGTGTAAAGATAAGTTATGAGGAACACTGCAGCTATATTAAATTAGATCTGAACCACAGGGCCCTGGTGTCACTCACCTGAGCTCCTGCTGGGCAGCCGTTGTGTCCAGGGTGTCCTCAAGCTCAGTCTTCAAAGCCTCAAGCTCCTCACTCAGATCTCTCTTCAGTTTTTCAGCTTTACTTCGACACATCTTCTCTGACTCTAAATCTTCCTGAAGTTCAGCAAGCTGGGCCTGCAGCTCCCGAACCTGCTTCAGAGTGTTATTCTTCTGGACTGTCTCCTCGTCACTCCTACACGGACACACAGTACAAGATGGTGAACACAAACTGAACAACCTCAACAACTGAGTTTGTCATGTTTTAAAACTCAAACATTAAACATCAATTTATTAAAATGGAAAAAAAAATTGGTAGTGTTTATGTATTTAAATGTTATCAAAAAAAAAAATCTGCCATTGTTAAATTAAAGGGCATTTTCTTTTGTGATGTTCTGTGGATCAATAATCAATAATAAAAGTAGTCACTCGATGCAACCATGGCTAGAATGGATCTTTCAACTGTTTAATAAATTAAGATACCATTAATATCATGATACTAATAACCATATTGTACACATCAGAGCTCCAATTAATCAACAAAAAAAACACTAACATTTTCTAACTATGTTAATTGGTTTTGGCAAAAATGAAAACATTTTGTTGTTGCAGCATTTTGGAATTTCATTTTTTTGCATCTTGTATATCATAACAATTATTTTGAGAGCAAACTGGCCACAACAAAATACTGACAATATCATTTAAGGTGGGCTTTAAATGGTACATTTAATTACTTAACGGAGTAATAGAGAATAATAATAATAGAGGAGAATAATAATGAGAATAATCAGTAATGAATATGACACCCCCAGCCTGTAGGTAAAGTGAGGACATCGGTGCACACAGGGGGGCAGTGTGGTGAACTGTTCACTACTCAGATGAAGCAGCTCTCCACATAAAATGTGTGGGTGAAGAACAATCTAATGACATCTTGCTGTTGTGCTGAAAGAGACACAAAATAACAATAGATTCAGACTGGAACGTGCTTACATAAAAACACATTGAGGCATCATAATGATTGAGTTTTATAATTACCCAAAAGTCACAACTTTAATTATTGAAACTAATGACCCCAACTGAAAAGTAATTCAAATTTTACTAACAAAGCTAACACACTGGCTCTCAGAACAGCCGCTGAACTCAAAATGAGGCACGTGAAGTATAATTATGGCCTAATTATCTGGAGCTGTGACTAAACTGCTGATTTCTGTGTGTGAAATTAGTCAGACAGATGTTAAATGTCGCCTCTGCAGTCTCAACTACTGGCCTGGTTTAAGGAGGAACGTCTGAAAACACCACATTAAGACAAGCTACACTGACCTTCAGAGCAAAGACCTTTTGTATGCAGCTAAATGGGAATTCTAATTCAAACTGAGGGCAAACCTATTGGCATATTTTCCCATGCATGAAAAGTCAGGATGAACAGTGAGAGCCAGCTAAATTAGGAAAATATTTAGTTGCAGAGGAAAGAAGTACAGGTTTTCCAGCCATACCTGCCAACTTTTGTGATCAATCACAACATAAATCTTGATTAAAACAGGATTTGTTTGCCGTTTTTCCGCTACTGTAAATGGCAGCCAATTTTTTAATCCAGCTCTTTATTCCTTGACGTGGGGAAAACTTGTTGGAGCCACAGACTGGGGGCATCCAGCAACATGAATTTTCCTGTAATCAGGCATGGATGTGTCTAAGATAAAAGCTCTCGGACAGTGTTGTTGACAGTAAACAGAAATACACGGAGGAACAGAAGTGAGTAAAAACAGGAGGAAACTATATCTTTGTGTCTGGAAGCACAGCAGCTGCTTCAAGTCAAACACTGAGAGTCGACTTGTACAGTGCGGTGCATGTTTGTTTTATAGCAAATCTATTTTAAGTCTTCATATCGACACTAATGCTCCTCTGAGTGCAGTTGTCATGACGATAGGATATACTGCATTCGACAGAGGATGTGTATGTAGTTGCACATTTTCTGCCAAAATGACACCAATACCAATAACAGTGTTGAGAGTAGATAAATTATGTCTGTCAGACAGTTCTGCTTATACTACAATCACTGAATACTGTACTCTAAGATTTGAGACACCAGTTCTTCTTATTCTTCATTATTGTCATCATCACTGACAGCTGTGGGGCTGCAGGGTTATATTTGTATCTGCACAATGTGAGGCAGAGCATTGGGTATTGTTAGTAGAATACCCAATGCAATGGGTATTCTATTAACAATAGTAAAAAGAAGTGCACATGCTACTTTTTTCATTCTTCTGTGGCTTTTTGAGGACCTTATTATAAGCAATGCTGATAATGTTACAAACTCAAATATATTGGACTGCAAATCCACTATATTTGAGTAACACACTATTTGCTGTAAAGAAGGAGGAGCTCTTATTCGGAACGTACAGTAAAAGTCACAAATTCAATAATTTGTTCCAAGGCAGTGTTACATCTGTCAGTTAAACGGTGGTTTGGATGGACTAGTATGAAACTCTTTTGCTGGAGTCATTAGTGAAATCAATCAATCAATCAATCTTTATTTGTATAGCGCCAATCATAATCGCCGATTATCTTATGGCTGCATAACAATCGTGCTGCACTTTTGATAAAAAGTTGAATGTCCTAAAATTAAAAGTTATGCCAAGCAGAAGTTTGCCACCAAAGGGGCGACTTGTTTTAGAGTTGCAGTATTAACACAAAATCACAATTCAGTCAAAACACAAGTAAAGTACAGGAATACATAATATACAGTACTGTGTAAAAGATTCAGGCTACCTTAGATTTGATGTCTTGCCTTATCTTGTTATCAAGTCTACAATGATCATACACAAAAATGAATAAACCTCATGCTATAATCATTATGGAAGTAGAACTCACAAATGTCCACGTTTAGTTTCGTTGTTAGAGATCTCATATTTTCTGCTCCAAACATTAAGGGAAACTTTACACTTGACAGTTTATTGTTGAAAAAGTGAAATGTTTATTTTCTGTGTATTCAGGTTCTATCATGATTGAGAAATTAATGTTTACAGTCCCCATCATCTGCTAAAAGAGCAATGTCAAGGGAGACTAAAACTTCTGCACAGAACTGTATATCATAAAGGAGAAGTGTTCAGTGTTTTAGAATTTATTTGGCTTGGGTTTGAATTTAACTCAGTTTTGATGCAAATTAATTTAATCATGTCGGTTTTTCCATCTATTACTGACCTGGCCAGAGCAGTTTGTAGCTCCTCCTCCTTCTTGCTGAGCCCAGTCTTCAGCTCCTCTATGTGGGCTTGGATCTCAGCAATTTGGTCCTGGAGGTCAGTGTTCTCAGCATCCAGTTTGCGTTTGGCTTTCTCCAGCTCCTGGCGGGTTTTCTCCTCTTTCTTTAAACGCTCTACACAGACACAAGAAAACACACGTAATACTGAAGGAAAAAAGATACTCCAGCAGTAAAGCAGTTCCAGTTAACTGAAAGAAGTCTCTGTAGGAGGTTACAGGGGTGACAGACAAGACACAAAAAAGTCATTCAAAGTGACAAGTCACAAACACCTAATTGCCAACAGTGTAACACAACTAATGCTAATCAGATTAAGTGCTTTGTACTTTTATTCTGCCTCTTGCAGTGGAAAGAATTAATTCGGGCACAACCTTCTTGTCCTCATGTTACATATTAAAACTGAGCAAATTTGTTGTACTTTTTAATCACTCCTAGTCACTATTCTACTTTTGTCTGCCAGGACAAAATGTTTAAACATTTTATATGTCTCACCCTCCAAATCAACCATCATCATCTCCTGCTTGTTCTTGAGTTTGCCAAGGTTCTTTGCTTTCTCTTCCTCCTCTGTAAGCTGGGAGGTCATCTCACTGATCCGATCCTCCAGCAGTTTTTTCTCCTATTGGATAAAATCAAAACAAGTATTAGACGGGAGGCAGTAATAAAAGTTCACAGTTTCTATTTATAATATTTTCACCTTGAGGAACTTGGAGTTTTGGTCCTCTAGCAGCAGGATGTCCTCCTCCATCTTCTTGATCTTCGCCTCAGCTGTCACTTTATCGAGTTGCAGCTTCTGTCGAGCAGCCTCCTCCTCATCCAGCTGCTCCTCCAGGTCCTATGGGGAGACGAGACCAAGCATTAGTCAAGCCTGGATGGCAAATAATGATAATAAAACATTAAAAAATATACATATTTGTCTGTGAATACATTTAAAAGATTTACCTGGATGTGGGCCTGCATCTTCTTCTTCTCATTTTGCAGGCTCTGATTCCTCTCCTCTTCTTCCTCCAACCTGGATTCCAGGTCATGAAGGATCTCCTCCAGTTCCTGCTTCCTAGAAGCCAAACGAGCTCTCATCTCTTCAGCCTCAGCAAACAGCTCTGTCTCTGCTTGGAGCTGCTCAGCTAAAATGTTCTTCTCTTCTAAGAGCTGTAAACAGCAAACAGATCAATTCAAACTTAAAAGCTAAATAACTGATTTTCTTTAAAAAACTCAAATCAGCAGTGTACGTCTGTAGTACAGCATGGACATAGCACTGACTCATTAAAGCAGAAGACGTTAGACTGACAATAAGTGAACTAAAATATAAACATGGTCTAAATATTCATTTTTGCTCAGTAAGAGGGTGTGATTCTTCTTTTCCTTTCGGCTGTTCCCTTCAGGGGTCGCCACAGCGAATCACCTGCCTCCATCTCACTCTATCCTCTGCATCTTCTTCTCTCACACTAACCATCTTCACGTCCTCCTTCACCACATCGATAAATCTCCTTTTGGTCTTCCTCTAGACCTTCTGCCTGGCAGTCCCAACCTCAGCATCCTACTACCGATATATTCACTATCCCTCCTCTGTACATGTCCAAACCATCTCAATATAGCCTCTCTGACTTTGTCTCCAAAACATCTTACATCTTGCTGTCCCTCTGATGTGGTCATCCCTGATCCTATCCATCCTCGTCACTCCTAAAGAGAACCTCAACATTTTCATCTCTGTTACCTCCAGCTCTGCCTCCTGTCTTTTCCTCAGTGCCACAGTTTCTAAACCATACAACATCACTGGCCTCACTGGTAGGAGGATGTGAATTACCTGTTGGTATTTCTGCTCAGTTTCCACTAGTTCATTCTCCACCTTTAGCTGTCGCTCCTTCACCTTCATCAACTCTTCGTCTTTGGCCTGCATCTCCTCCTCCTGCCTGGTGACCTGCAGAAGAGGCTTCACCTGCAAACAAAACAATCAGATTGAACTCAATCCAGTAATCACTGATCAGTCAGTGAAACAGCAACAGATGTAAAGTTTATCAGGAAGGCTAAGGAAACAGTTTCAAATAAAGACTGTTCTTCATCCACCATAATAATTCAATACCTTGCCAAACTGTTCTAGTCATGTGCACTAATCTCTTACAATAACAGGAGACAGATGAAGGATGGTTCTCACCTTGGTGAAGAGCCTCCACCACTGCCAGTGTCGAAGTTTCAAGTAAGCAGCACAGTTTCTCTGGAGAACCTTCAGGGCACTCAGTTGCTGCTGCTTTTTAGCAAATGATCTGAGGAGAGAAATAAAGTGAATGAGTGTAATCAGCCTGTGGGTATTATAGTGTTTTAAAAGCGATAAGTAAAACTTAGTTACATACTACAAACTGCAACTTCCCATGTGGCAGTGATGTATCCAAAAGTTTCCAACTTGAGAAATATCTAGCTTTTTCATTGTGATCAAAACAAATTTTTAAGCAAAACACATCTAAGGGTGTGAGACATGAGAATGAGTGAAGTGAATGCAACTTTATAAAAGTACCATTATTTTCATAAATCAAACAAATATGGATTTGAAACATTTTAAGAAATGTTCTCTCCTGAAATTGAGATGATTGAATTTTAGATATTTCAAAGACCCAGAGAACCCATGCTCTGAAGAGCAAGTACAGGCGAACATCTCAGAAATATCTGGAATAAAATGTGAACTAAATGTGCCTACTGTACAGCAGTCTCTTAGTGCCTTCTTTCTCTGTTTCTGTACTAAAAGCTCCATATGACACATGCACTTAGGTACTAAAAAGTGACATAATCCATTTCAGACCACCTACAGGGGAATTTCAAGTGCTGACATTGTCATCCTTTAGTGCATCTTTGGTATCCAAACAACGCAACAGTTTAAATATCTGTATATGTAAATCCTGCTGATATCTGGAATGTGTGTGTGATGCACCAAAACAGCTGTCCTGGTCAGCATGGATACTGACCAGGACACATTAGGGAATGACTGAATATGACATGTCTATGGTTTGTGATGAAAACAACTAATTTTAATCTCTGCGACCCACTTGCGTGCTAAATATCCACGGCAGACAGACTGGAAGTAGATGATTATGTCTGTGATCTTCAAGTCTCTCTCCTCCTCCAAATGAGCCAAAACTCCAGTTCTGAAGAAGATCTTACTCTGGCCGATGCGGAAGAGGTTGGGGTCGAGCTCCAGAGCCTGAATCTGTGTATAGATAATGTTAAAGCAGCATTAAAACAAAGACTACATTTATTACAATCAAATGGATACTCATTGAAAAAAATGATGTTATTCAAAGAGAGAAATACACTAATGATGCTGTTATTACCAGTGTGTTGAACACATTTAAAACAGAAACAAAACAGAAAAATACACAGTACCATTCTTTCACAGGCTTGTTTCCCATCCATGAAACCCTTGGGAATAGCATTAGGTGTCAGGATCTCATATCTGCAAACAGAGTAGAAGGTAACTTCTGAAACTTGGTGTCACTGTAAAAATTCAAATGCAAAGCTTTGTTTTCTTCTTACCTCTGTCTGAATTCCTGGAAGACAATACGGTTGGGGAAGCCCTGTCTGCAAATGCGAATCCCCTCTAGGACTCCGTTACACCTCAGCTGGTCCAAAACAAGGTGAGGCTCCAGTTTACCTGCCTGAAAGAACAAACAAGTACACAAGTTGAGTGTATTCATAGTACGTTTTCAAGTGTAGTGAAGAAATGTGCTAATATATAAATATCCTGTTATTTAAAATGTATAAATAAGACTCACAGAGCCATTACTTTCCAACTAAAGTTGATTGTATTTACCCTTTTCTCATGGTTGGGGATGATGCAGCGGACAAAGTTGGGGTTGGTGTTCCTCAGTGTTGCCATGAGCTTGGTGAGTGACTCCTTGTAGAGCTGTCCCACAGTACGAAACATGCCCTTTTTCGTTTTGTAGGTGGCACCAAAGGCCGTTTCGTTCATTCCTGCTACCTGGTCCAGGCCTACGATACGGTCCACTGGTAGGGAGACGGGGAGGAGAGGTTAGGACAGGAAGACTTCACAGGGAGCAGAAGAACAGCAGGAGCTACACAGTGACGTAATGGAGCTATATGGACAAGTGCAGATGAATGGCACAGAGTTTAAACTATACTGGAATGTAACAACATCTAAAACTAACCTACTCTCTGCACATGGAGATAAAGCGCAGGTACTTCACATAAAGGGGAGTACATAAAGGCTCCATCTATTGGTGCTTTAATATCAAATGGTACCAGGTTTTTAACACAGTATCCCTCAGTGCAGCTGGTTATCATAGCAACACCATCAATGCAACATAAAAACTCACTTCATTGAAATATATACAGTACTACAATAAATTGACATTTATCAAAGTAACAAGCTTAAGTGAACAGTCTTAAAATGGCAATTTTATTCAGTCCAGTCTCACACAGTAATGACAGAGAGATTCTCTTTGACCAGGACTATGATCATAACAAAACAATATGCGATTTACACTGTGGGCTGATAACATGAGAGGGTAATTGTTGAAAATATTCAACAATAAAGCAGCAACTTCATCACATTCACCTGTGTCCTTCTTTTATTTGGAATCTTACAGTAAAAATGCCAACACCTTTCTTTTTTATTTTAGCTTACCTTTGTTTAACCAGGTAAGTCAGTTGAGAACCATTTCTCATTTACAATGACAACCTGGGCCAGAGGCACATATAGAGACAGACAACCATTCATATCTAGGCGCAATTTAGAGTGACCAATTAACCTTGCATGTATTTGGTTGTGGGAGGAAGCCGGAGTACCTGGAGAGACCCCATGCAGACACAGGGAGAACATGCAAACTCCACACAGTCTTCTGGGACAAGACGTTAGATAAAAATGTAACGTAACAACTAAACCAGTTTACAGGTGAATAAATACCACCAAAATGTCATCCTGCTACTGAAAGCTGACTTTACAACACAAGCAGTTTCGCCAAATCTCTGTTTTCATGAGTTTTTTTTAACGTTTGAGTGTTATATCTCCCAGTATCATCTCTGTAGCGTGCACTGTTTCTATCTCATCATTTGCAATCACATATGCAAGCTTGGAAACTTGCTGCAGGTGACACTAAAAAGTCCCAGGTGCTTGCTTCAAGTTCTGCCCAGTAGACAAACACCAAAGGAATAGAGAATATAGAGCTGTGCCAATCCAAAATTCTCATGTATGTTGTAGTACCCTGCAGAACTGCATGTACAGTATTTTTTCTACTTTCAATGTAAATTCTCTCAATTTGTAATATTTTCTTGAATCATTATACTGTATTCATTCATATTTGTGGCAAATTAAATAAAGCTGTTCACAGTCTTAATGAAAAAAGATATTTTACTGGTGCTAAAATAATCTGGCACTATTGTCAGAAAATATGAAAAAACCCAACATGAGCTATGGTTTAATACTCAAGTCAGTACAGAGTGTTTAAAGGTCCAGCGAACTAAATTAAAGTTATAAGTGTCTGATGATTCACAAACTGAAGTGAAGCATGTCCTGATGTCTGGATGACTGCTCTGAAGTCTGAGCTCAGAGCCAAAGCAAATACCAGGAAGAACATCTGGTTTCAATTCCACGCTACTGAGATCATATCGAGGAAGGCGGGAAATTAATATGATTAAATTCAACAGAGTCAGATTCTTAATGTGCTAGTGGCTATATCACACCACAGAAGAGGGTGAAACAGAAATCTGCCAAGTTAACAGCTGCACTAGATCCTAAAGGCTTCCTTCAGGGTGATTACAAAAATCACAAGACCACAAAAAACTGAAACAAATTAAAGCACACTGCTTCATCTAAAGGGAGCAAATGACTGTATTCTACTTTGACTTATTTAGGAATTAGACACTAAAGCGTTTGGCTGAGACATGGAGCCATGCAACCTGGAAGCAAATGGGAACCATTGTAGCTAAGACAGACACAGCACCGGCTGAAGCATGGAACAAACAGCCAGATCTGGGCAAAAATACACTGCCATCATCTCAATCTGGTAACCTGCTTGTGGAGAACATGTATTTAGTCCCACAACTCATTTTCAACTATTATTTTGGCCCAGGTCTGCTACAGTGCGGCCCTGTCATTCACCTTCAGGCTCATCCAGACTAGTGACATTGTCATAGAATGAAGCCCTTTGAATGGTCTGAATCTCTACAACACAGAGAGAGAGACAGGGAAGGAGGGTGATATCAACCAGAGATCACAAACATAAAGACCTCAGCTGCTGTTAGTCAGCTAGAGCGGGACACATTTTATTAACAGGCTTGTTAATCTGATGAACAAACAGCAGCACACATATAGTATGAGTATAAAGCAGTGGGTATCAAATGGTGTTGGTCCCTTGGCTTTGGAAAGCATATTAAGTAAACATGCTTAATGCTCATTTGACAATTTTCTATCTTCACTGAATCTTCATAGACTATGTTTACATGCACAATAATAATATTTTTCTTAATCAAAATACAAAAAGGTTTGATTCAAGCCATGGAAACTCCATATTCTGTTGGATGTTCCCAGTGTAGCATTAAGCAATGAAGACATGGTGACAGTTGGAGCATTCTTTTTGCGTGTGTGTGTAGTGACCTCTAGTCTGTTTACAATCTGCTTCATGTGTTGTACATGAACCAAAACCAGACCTTTTAAACAGACTGCAAATCTTTAATATCATCAGGTTTGGATTTGCAGTGCTGACCTTTTCAAGAACAGAAGGTTAAAAGAGGGAGGCTGCTTTCACACAGTTGAACAAGTCCATCAGCAGTGGAAAACCTTGAAAACCATTGGTGCGGACACAACTGCATGAAAACGGGTACATTAACAAAGTAAGGACAAAAACTGGGATATTTTGTGCATGTAAACATAGCCAGTGGAATCTCAGACCTCCTCATTTGAGCACATGGTCGGCCTGATATCTATTATGTGTAATTTGAAATCCGCACAATAATTAAGTTGTCATTTACCATCTTTCCATAGTTCAGCCACAAATTTGTCTGTTGACTGATGAAGAAGAGTGGCTACGTTGTCATTCAGGGGGTCCATGTTCTTCATTAGCCACTCATCTGCCTTGTAGTCCACCTGCATGAGGGAACAATGAAGGAAACAAACTATGTTAACATTTAATATTATTTTAAAAGGTAGGGCTACACAGTTACTCCAATTGCATCTGTAATAGCAATTCAGTCTGTATGATTATATAATCACAGAAGGCTGTAGTGTAAAAGGATCAGATTTAGGACACCTCTTTTGTCTGGTGCTATTTTGGATTAATCACACTGAAAAGAGAGGCAATGTCTAAAATATTTCTCCTATTTTCATGGCACTTTAAATGTGTAGATTAAAGTAGATTAGACTTGTAAAGGACTATTTTCCTTAGCTGACTCAAATCAGAATCTCAATATTGCTGACAATAATCACAATATGATTGTTTAGCCAAAATGTGCAGCCTCATTAAAAATGTAATTATTCTGTTAATCAATGATGCTGAGCAGGATATGTTATAAGAAAGCATCATTGCCAAAATAATAGCATTTATAGGAGTGGAAATTGCTACAATTGTGAAAACCTGTGCAACTAATGACATATACCGGTAGATTATATTATAGACATTAAAAAACCTGAATGATTGAATATTTATTCACCACAAACAGTATGTATTTGACCAGCTTTGTGATATCTTTAAATAAATCTAGTTAAATCCATACAGCACAGACTGACACTGTAATTCCATTCCTCTGGACATGGTACTACGGTGACTTCAACTACAAACAGCAAGTCATTTGAGTTCACATGTTCACATACCTTTTCTAATTCATCTTTCAGCTTGATTGTGATGTAAAAGGACACAGTACACTTAATGATAAGCAGATGTGTTACTCAGCAGGACTTTCTGTGATACAAATGTTTGCTGTATTGCATAAGTTCACTGACGATGTCCCAGTCCACTCACACTGACTGTCACATAAAGCAAAGCCAGGATTCAGTATTTCCCTGAAATTCCAAGTCGGGAGAATCCAGCTTTACTGTTGTTTTTGAGCCACACTAACAGCAAAGTTTCACTGTGTTTGATATTTGCAGCAGATGATCAGCAAGGATGAGATATACATTGACAAACATGACGCAAATAGTCATGGTGGTCGTTAGGGCTGCTGGAGTCATGACATTTCAGGTGGTAATTAATTTGATCATTTGTTTTTTTTCTGTTCCTTTTACCATTATAGGTTAAGCCTAATACTAAAACTTATATATATATATATATACAAATAAAATGAAGAAGAGGCAATTATTAGCTCCATCCTTGATGCTAATTTCAATAGACAGCTGTGGAAATAATCAAAGTTATGCTCCTTGAGAGGTCAGTCAGACCTCAACATTGAAAAACGGTGATGGCAATGGTTTCTTCCATCTGTTTTTATAGCTGTGAAACAACTCTAAGGCTTATGCAAAATTATCAGTTATCTCAAACAAATGCATGTGCAAGTAAGTTTGCCAAGTGTAGCCTTAAGTGGTACTGAGTTGAAAAATCATCACAGTTGATGATAGAACAACAAGATGATAGTTGATGATTTAGAACAACAAGCTCCACAATATCACAACTTTCTCTTTTACTAAACTATCATTTCAAAGCAACATTGTATTTCATCTGTACAGCACAGTATTCAGTAAAGATGACTCAGTATTTTGCTGAGTGTGATTCAAGAGATAAATGAGCGTACCCTCCCAGCATAGTGGATGATGCAGAAATCAGCTTTATCTTTGAGCTGTCGGGGTTTCTGGAACTTGGTGTGTGTCCCCTGTTCCTGGATCAGCTTGTCAACAAAGGTTTTATCTGTGGCCTTCGGGAACCAGCATTCTTCATCCAGCAGAGCTAAAACTCCAGGAGGATTCGCCTGAAGGAACAAGAAACCGAGCAGAGGTCTTTACAAAAGGAGCACATGTAGTTTGAGCTCTGGCTACAAAAAAGCAACAAAAAGTGGAGTAAACTATACTGTCACCATTACAGAGTGGATAAGAGTGTTTAAAGTTAGTATTATTTCTGTCATTGCTAATATCAGATGATTGATTTTATCCAGGGATTGAACAATGTTCTGAGTTTGAATCCCAGGTGTGGAATTTGCATGTTCTCCTCATGTCTGTGCCCGTTTACTCCAGGTGCTCCAGTTTCCCCCGCCACTAAAACCATGTACGTTAAGTTGATTGATTGATTGTTTGATTGATTGATACTTTATTGATCCCACAAAAAAGGGGAAATTCAAGTTGATTGTGTGCATATATGTGGGCGCTGTCAACTGGCAGCCATAGAGGAATTAACCAAATACAAAACAGTTGATGATTCACACTGACCGGCCTCTCAATGAGGTCGATGCAGGGCTGCAGGTCGAGGCCAAAGTCGATGAAGCTCCACTCGATGCCCTCCCTTTGATACTCTTCCTGCTCCAGAATGAACATGGTGTGGTTGAAAAGCTGCTGCAGCTTCTCATTGGTGTAATTGATACAGAGCTGCTCAAATGAATTCAACTGTGAAAAGAGAATAATACAAAAAGTTAAGCTTAAGAAAACAATAAAAGCTGGAAAAATTGCCTCACAGATTTATGAAAGATTAAATACTTAAGACTTGTATTCAAACCTGGAAAATCTCAAAACCAGCGATGTCCAGAATACCAATGAAAGAGGCTCCCTGCCGTTTGGTCCTGTCCAGAGCTTTGTTGATGCGATGGACAAGCCAGCGGAATAGACGCTCATATGTTGCTTTGGCCAACGCTTCAACTGCAAAATCAGCCTGCACAGAGAAAAAATGAATTTGTATCTTTCCTGTTAAGAAGTATGAGGGCATGCACTGCACATTAGACAGGCACAAAAACACAGACATGAAAAAAAAAAAAAAATTAAGTTTTGCCGAATTAAGTCCCAGGTTCATCTTTTGCATTTTGATTTCTTCTTTTGTTGTTATGGACAAACTGTGCTGTGATTAGTAGTCTGTATGAGTACATCACTGTTGTAATAATAAATGATTCAACAGCAGGCAATGCAAAGGAATGGCTTTTATAGCAGGAAATGAGTGCCTTGAGCTTAGTGTAAAATTATATTCAATCATTATGGCAGAAATTGCATCAAGTGTGATACACAACATGTGTTTTAATAGTTTAATGCTGTGTCCATTTTCTGTTGTTCCCTTTTGATACACCACATTTTCCAGAGTAGCACAGTGTATATGCTCTAAATACGACACTGTGGAGCTGTTGCTATGGAGAGTCAGACAGAGGCATGAATGAGAGCTGAACTGAATTTAAAATGTTTCTGTCTTAAATACAGGCACTAAATTCATCCTCTTTTTTTTACATGAACCACAAAAGAGAAGGACAATATTAAAACATGACCCAGAAGCAGTGAAATAATTAAAAAATGTCTCACTGGCTTTTAAGAAACTGAACATATTTGGATTTGTAGAATGAAACGATATGGAGAATGATACTAGTATTTGCGACTGACCTGCTCTTTAGTCTGTGCTTTTTGAACATAGTCTCTTCCCACTTTGATCCTCGGGGTCAGGATGGCTCTGGTGAACTCCATTACATTCATACCCAACAGATGACAAAGCTTCTGAGCAGCTGAAACAGAAAAAAAACATGCACAAGAGAAGAAATAAAACAAATGGGGAGGCCAGAGTGGTGTGAAGGGGCGGGGAGAGATGAGGATCTTTGTACAAGTTTAACAAGACAAATAATGCAGTCAGATAAATCTAAAAAAACACTGCAGCTATGTTGATTTAATGAAGATTTATCAGAAATGATGATTCCAAGAAGTTCCGTTTTCCCATCAGATGTAAATGGGAAAATGACATATTTAGCATGGCTTCAACTCGTGGAAAAGTAGAAAAAGCTGTTCAGATCAGCCAAGTCTCACTACTAAAATAAACATCGGCTCCGGGATGGGGGTTCTGCTTGTCACATCTGTGAATATGCGGTCAAGCTGTACCTCTGGTATTAGACTCATTCTATCTCCATGTATCTGTCCCCTTCAAACTCCAAATATGTGGTGCCACATATGGAGGTAACTGGAGGGCTGTGCCCCATTTCCTCCAGGAGTAAATCTTCCTAATGATGTGTCTAAATGGCAGGTTGACAAAGCTTAAGGGAACAAAAAGGCATAAATCACCAGTCCCTCTGCTCTGTGCAAGACAAATACAATGTGAGGCAGGCAGAGTATATATATATACAGTGGGGACAATAAGTATTGGGAAATGTAAAAATGTGCAAGTTCACCCATTTAAAAAGATAAGA
>JAQQAE010002714.1:0-21674 GCA_029823295.1 Pseudamia nigra | reverse complement strand
CCCCCCCCCCCCCCCCCCCCCCGCAGCGGAGGACATCACATAGCTGGTGGACGGTATGTAAAAAGTGTGCCTGTCCCTCTCACTTCCATGTTTTATGGTCAGTGTCCGAAGATTTATTTTTATTTTGTTTTTTTTTTGGTCCTGTTTGAATTGTGTCACCATTTATACATGTGGCGGATTAAAAGATAGCATTACAAGTAAAGATAGTAGCAGTTAGAGGTGTACAACGTTGAAAATAGGTAATTATAAAATTGCACTTACAGTCAGCCAGCCGCACACAGAGAAACGTGACTCATCTCAACTCAGTTCAACTGGAAATCGGCTTGATGTGCAGCAGTTCCCGACCCAGATTTTTCAATCTTGATGACGTCCGGATAGAAATCGGGCCAATTCGACATGTTGAATCGCCAGGACTCAGTCTCGGCAATGTGCGGTGGTCACAACTCCAACTGGCAACTTTTATCATTGGTGGACATGTGTGTCACGATGCACTCACTGTTTCCTGTCAATAGATGGCGCCAGTTCCCAGGCATGCGTTGTGCTGTCGATCTGCAGCTGTGTGCGAGGTTCCTTCAATCATGACACATCCCAGATGAGTCACGTTTCTCTGTGTGCGGTCGGGTTCAGTATGTTTTTCAGTGACACAGAATCACACTAAGACTGCACACCATCAAAGCGGAAAGCAGGTATTGCGCCCCAGTACCTTCAGTGTCCACTGGGTTTTGGCTCCAAATGTGAGCCAATCCCCATAGAGTCCCACATTAAAATGTCCACCTTTGAAGCAAAAATAAGCATGTTAACTGCCTCATACCAAGAATGGTTCTGGTCTCTATAGTTTATTTTCCACCAGTGAATAATAAATGCTGCACCAGAGAAATACAGGAAGAGAAATAACCACAAGCATGATTATGCTGTTTCCTCATGCAGAGTGCTTATTAAAATGAGAAAAAACACTGTGAAAACCCCTGTAGGTGGGCCGAACCATACTGATGGCTAGCAGATCAAGTGGAGCAAGGCTGAATTAGTAGAGCACCAATTCACTAAACACTTTACATTTAAAAAAAGAGATAGACCGTATGAAATACACAGAAAATATGAAAATAAACAAACTATTTATAAAATTTTAGCAAACATAATTTTGAACTCATTCTGAACATACCATAAAATTCAGGTTATAAGCCAATACATTATCCCTCCGATTTGAACCCCGCGCCTTAGAAGGTGCTGTGGCCAATCTATGACTTTTTTCTGGTAAAGTGATTGTTCCCTAATGGACGCCGGTTATAATGGGGTTTTATAGGCAAATTACAATAGATTGACGCAGTGAACGAGGCAACCTTTTCGGCGGACCTTTGCCATAACAGATATGCCAAGTGGACATCCATCGGGGAACATTTTTCGGTCAACAAAGTGGACATTCGGGGAACAAAGTGTACATTTGGGAGGGCGAGTGTGCCGACACTCCCGATGCTCTTGGTGGCGCTCTGGTCGACCTTGACACTTGCAAACTAAAATGGCATTTTGGGAATCCGACGAGTGGGGTTTCATCTGCTGCCTCCCATCCCCATGGAGGTCGCCCGGCATTGGGCTCGACTCGGACCCATCCATTTGGGTGCATACAGTGCCCCATTCAAATTTATGCCAAAGGTCCCTTCCCCAGGGTGAAAAAGTTCCCAAATGGCCATTGTCTCCTAACCGCGGATAAGGAGCTTAAAGCTGCAAATACAGCCCAATGAAATTAGTGGCCATAGGTCACAGTGGACCAGTGGAACTGCTCGAATTACAGTGAATCAAACGCATGCGCACTGAGTTCTTCAGATCAGTCATTGTGCACTTCATGCACATACCCTCATCATAGAAATTAAGAAATGCATATGATGCAGGTTTCAAGTTAAAAGCGATTGACCTGGATGTCAAAAAAGGAAACAGAGCTGCAGCACATAAGCTTTGCATCAATGAATCCATGGTGAGACGTTGGAGACGGCAGCATGAAAAACTGACTCAATGCAAAAAGATGACAAAATCTTTCACGTACAGTATGAAAAGCAGATGGCCCAAACCTGAAAACGTTCTAGAAAACTGAGTGAACACACAGAGAGCAGATGACTGAGGTGTTTCCACTGTGCAAATCTGACTGAAAGCAAAAACAATTAAAAAAAAAAAAAAAAACCACCCAAAAGAAGATGAAAGACTTGGGCGGTGGACCATCTTGGTCTAAGATTTATGAGACAAAAAGGTCTTCCCGTCAGGGCATGGACAACTCTGTGTCTGCAACTCCCTCCCGACTACGAGGAAAAAGTTACAAACTTCAGCAAATTCACTCATGGGACCAGATGACTTCATAAATATGGACAAAGGTTTAGAAGTCGGATTCTATGGTATTTTAACTGTTTTACATGATTTTGAATTGAGTTGAATTGAACTGAATTAAAGTGAATAAACTTTATCCATTTCAGGGAAATTTATTTCAACAACTTATTGAATGGGTGAAAAAGATCATTAAGATGTCTTCAGGGTGCCGTCAGCTGTGGTGTTGAACAGTCTGATGGTGGTGGGGATGAAGGATCCTCTAGCGTTTAGACTTCTGCAATGTAGTGATGTTAGTCGTCCACCGCAGCTGCTCCTCTGTTGGGACAGAACAAGGTGACAAAAATGGTCTGGGTTGGTCATGATGTCCTCCAACCTCCTCTGTGTGCAGCTGTCCACCACAGCCCCCCGTGAGCCCAGCACCCATCTATCCACTAATCCAGCCTTTGATCCAGCTCCAGTGCTGCTCATTACTGTCTCAGAGACACAGATCCCCAGCCTGATGAATTGTATCCTTCCTGTCAAGTAGTCTGTAAAATTATTCAAGGCTTTACATCGAAGGTTAGCAAAAATATATGAGACCATTTTAGTAATTCAAGACCATTGACTCGTGTTTTTTATGCAACCATATGTATGGGGGTTGAATTTTTATCTAACTCACCTATTCAGAGGGTCTAGATGCTGACATTTGTGCATAATTTGACTGACATGTGTGTTTGAGTCACAGCTTTAATCATTTCATTAAATCCATGCCAACTCCACTCACACTCCACATCAAAGTTCTTTTTCTATCAGAGAGATCAGACAGTGATGCCAGTATGGCGTCGCCCACAGGCTCCTTGTTTGAGCTTCCAAACACTTCTTCAGAAAACTACGGGTGATGTCATGGAGAGTTTGTCCATCCTTTACATACAGTCTATGATCTTACCTAAGGCTCTAACAAACAAACCACAGCAGCATTCTTCAGTGTTTCATGTCCTCTTTTGTTGTTTTTCAGCATCTTTTTCCTGCCTCTGCATTTTTTGTTTTGTTCCCACAAAATCAGACCAGTTGATGACAGTGGGGCTTTATAATTAGTGCCAGAGTGAGGCAGCCACTGGTAAGACTTTAATTGTATCACATTATTTCTGCAAACGCACTGTACATCATTATTGCCCTGCTAGATCATACTGTAAGTCCATTTTATAAAGGCACCATGGCTGAAATACAGTGTTTGTTTTTCTACAAGGAATCCAAGAAATAGACAGAGTACCCCCTTTTTTCCTTGGTGAATAAATAAATGAGGGGTCACTGCATACCATGTCTTCTCTATGGGCTCCTAGAGCTACTCCTCGCACTGCTTGTAGGCTTTGCATTGTGTGCGCATGTGCGTGTTCGTCACACCATGATTGCATTTTAAATCAGCAGAAGAAACCAGGCATCATTCTCATCACATTAGGGTCTCCTGATATTTATTCCCCCCCACCCCTTATACTCCTGGAGGGAGCTCAGTAGGGGGAGGAAGTGCATCTGAAATTTACTCATTTGACAGTCGTTAGAGATATGGATTCTGACAATACACAATTAGCTCAGTCACCTCTCTTATCTTCACTCATCTTTGACGGGAGGGGTGTGTGGGGGGGGGGGGGGGGGGGGGGGTGAGTGCACATTGCCTCTGCTGTAATCACTGTCGTACCTCCTTCACCGTCTTGTCCTCTGTCTGCCTTTTCCACCTCTCCAATATCCATACTTCTAATTTCATCTGTCCTCCAGTTAATGATTATTTGAAAATTACATATCAGACTCCATGGATTTAATTGACTGCTGTGTTATTAGGACGGCTGAGCGAGACGAATGCTCTTCAGAATTTGCAGCTGAGTGGGTCCGCTAATCTGCCGCTTTTCCTCAGTTTCTTCTGTCAGAAAAATGCATTCATGGGGAAAAGAAGGACAGCGTGCTGGCATGCATCCTGGAAATATGTTGCAAATGTGTCATCCTGTGGAGATATGAAAGACTGGAAACTTATTTTATTCTGTCTTGTTTCTTGTTTGTTTAATTTATTATTTTGTCAATTTTTAATCATTGTCTTGATTATTTTGTTCATTTTCATTCATGACATTTATTTATTGCTTCATAATATTGATTTATTCATTTATAATATGTATTAATTTGTCCATGTTTGTTCATTGTCTTGGTTGCTTTCCATATTTACATATATTTTGTTTGTGAGTTTGCTCTTTGTTTTGTACCATCTTGATTATATTTGTTCATTTTTTCATCATTTTGTTTAGTTAATTTATTATTTTGCTCATTTTTCTTTCATTTTGTCTATAATTGTTGCCCATTTTATTTACTATTTCATTCATTTTTACTCATTGTCCTGAATCATTTGTTCATTTTTTTCTTCATTTTGTTAATTTGTTGTTAACTGGCGACTCATCCAGGGTGAGGGTGAGGGGGACCCTTACGACTCATCCTCGTGCAGGTCCCCTGACCTGTACGAGGATTAAGGGGTAGAAAATGGATGGATGGATTTGTTGTTAATTTTTGTACATTTTTATGTTCATTGTTTTCATTATTTTATTATTTTTTCCATTTTGTTCATGTTGTTTATTGCTATTCATTGTTTTCTGTTCATTGTCAATTTTGTTCATGTTTCCTTCTTTCATTATTCCTTGTTTCATTACTGTGTTCATTCTTTGCTCATTTTGTGAATATTCTGTTTATTGTTTTGAACAGTTTTGTTGATTTTGTTTATTATTATACCCATTGTTGTTTATTGGCTTGATTATGTTGTTCATTTATTCTTAATTTTCTTGTTTATTGTGTTTTCATTATATGACTATTTTGTTAATTTTCTTGATCATTTTGTGTATTGTTTTCTCACATTTTCTTCATTTTATTTATTATTTTGTTCATTTTTTGTCATTTTATTGATTATTTTCTCCATTTTTGTTCTTTTGATTTGATTTTTGTGTTTACTTTTTGTTCATTTTCTTTAATTTTGTTATAAGAATTGAGTTTCCACGTGACAAAAATTACATTACATAAAACATTACACAGAAGATACACACATACCTGTCACTTCCAGACTCTTCTGCTTGTGCAAATAAAATGCTCTGTATTTTCTTTCACTGTCAATATTCCTGAGGTCGATGTCTGAAGTCAATGCTTGCGCTGTGGATCATAAGTCAGGTCTGGCTGTGAAATTTAACTGAAGAGCTGCAGCCCTGATTTCCACGTTGCATTTCCCATCCCACGCAGATCACTGTTATTTCATAGACAGTAAATACTTATAAAGAAACTAAAAACACAATGAAATGGAAATGAATACTTGGGATTTAAATCCAACATCAAATAAAGATAAAACTGAGGCCGAAAGGTACAGAAAATAAACGCTGCACTAGACCTGTATGTTGTTGTAACTAGATTAAAAACATCTGCCTTGTGCATATTTAGTCCTGTTTAAATATAACTCTGACATACAAATCCTACTCTCAAAACAGACAGATGTGTTTTTACGAGGGAGTATGTTTTCACACAAACATGCACAGATTTTCACCACCACTGAAGAAGCTTCCTGGATAGGTAGCGAAACGTCTTCAAACCAAATTTCCAGTCCAGTCGACAGAAGGAAAACCACACGCCTTGCATTCAATAAAATATTTTTACCAAGTTGCAAGGACCATATTTAGAGTCTAAACGTGTCATTTTAATGACAACCACTAGTACCTGCCTCTACAAAAGCTTGACTTATATACTTCTTTGAAAAACTGAGCAAAAAATGCTCAATGGTAAAGAGGGCATTAGAACACATTACGGGAGGTAGTTGTAATACCGTGAAAAAAAGCTGTAAAATAGATAATCCTGCAGTGGTATTTTGCCAAATGTACAATCATGACTTCTGAGCCTGTCAGTGTATTTCCCGGCAGAGATGATTTTTCTACATTGACCAAGACTTCCAACAAAACACTCTCAGGTTTAAGATATTTTGAGGGCACTGAGCCAAATTGTGAATTTGAGTGATGATGCACAGAATACACCTTAAAATCTCATAAGGTTTGTCTTTGCGTCGCTGTGTGGGTTCATTGTTCCACTTGACTCCACATCCTTAGAATTATGACATGCTAATGAAATTGAGTTGATCCAATTTTCCTCCTGTTTTGCTTGTGTTCAGCGTTTCAGAGCAAAGCCATTGTAAAAAAATTAGGTTTAATTTTTCTGTTTAACAGTTGTTTTTCGCTGTTGGTCCCCCTCCCCACTCGCTGTAACGCTCCTGTGCCTCGTTTGGTGAGTGGGCGGGGGTCACGTTTGACCAGTTTGTTCAGAAGCACAAACAATAATAAACAGTGCATATGTTACCTTGAAGTTAGTCTTCTGTTAATACCATTTTATTTGATTTCGCTGTCGGCCGTGTTATGGTTTGATTGGCAGGTATGATTGACAGGCTGCTGCTGAAGTGGATTTCCACAGCTTGTGTTTTTTGACAGACGGCTTGACTGAAGTTGAGCTTAATGTTACACTAAGAAGGGTGTTGAATGATTTTGTTGTATAAATGTTTGCAGTTGACAGTTTTACTATATCAGTAAACCAGTGTTTAGCATTACCTCACACATTAACCCTTTACAGGGCACTGTAAAGAAAATACTAGATGATTTATAGTTAATCTAAAATAAGTTGAAATCAACTGCTTTTCAAATTTAAGTTCATTTTGTCACTTATTTTCTTCATGTTTGCTCATTTTTCTTGATTATTTTGTAGACTTTTTTTTATTTTGCTGCTCTTTTCCTTTGCTTTAAAATTTTTGTTCACTTTCTTGAATATTTTGTTCAATTAGACTCATTTTCTTGTCTATTTAGTTTGTTTTCCTCATTTTTCTGGTTATTTGGTTCATTTTGTTTTCACTGTCTTGATTATTTTCTCCATTTTTGTTGATTTTCTTGAGTATTCAGTTCACTTTCACTCATCTTCTAAGTTAATTTTCCCTCATTTTCCCCCACACAATGTTCAGACAAAATCTATGCCGTTGGCTACTTGGCATTAAAAGAAAAACTACAGTAAGTCCCCAAAATAGTGAGTCTTTTCAAACTCCTTAGTTCCTTAGTCAGGAAAATTAATAAGTGCACTTTCCAAAATATTGACATGGAGTTGCCTGCGTAATTGAGCAGATATGATATGATATGATTTTTTGCCCGAGAAAGGGCTAACCCTCACTCTCCCGCTCAAACCTCTTATCCAAATAAGATGATTATGGCTTCAGAAAGCAAAGCTGATGATGGCAAACGCAAACTCCTGGCATTAAAGCAGGAATTCAAAGACCAGTGACTGACATCACAGTGGCTCTATTCACATACAATGCACGGATACGTTTCACTAAATTGTGTCTTTTCAGGAACAATGTCCCCATGTTGCACTTGGGTGGCTCCTCACAAAGACTGCACGCACACCACGGGCTTCTTAATTTATACATTTGCTGAGTGTAATATTCAAGTGAATAGTTTGCACGTTGACGATGAGATGAGTGATAAAATATTTGCTTTGCCTCGGAAACCATAATGTCTTTAAAGCTGTTGAATCTTGAAAGCCTAGATCAAATTTGACCAGCTTAGGTGTGTTATGTGCACACAGCGTCTGCCAGTGTAGCAGCAATCCAAACCATCTCTCCAGTTTCATAAGGAGCACCTGTGTTTGGAGACTTAACATTCCACATACTTATCTGACCAAAAAAAGGCCTTTGTGCATAGCACACATGTACTGAATAAACTGTACTGGACCATGAAGGGACACACTGGCCAGAGGGGTTCGAATAATGTGTCAAACGGCTGCTGATGTTCACCTATTGCAAAAACTAATTCAGCTGCATTTAAAAAACATGTTTGCGGAAGACAGCACAAATGAACCATTTCCTACGATTTTCCGGGTCATATAATTATCCCTTGTAGCTGCAGAAAATATGGCTTTTTCACTTAGCGTTTCCATTTTTTACACAGCTTGGTTGTTGTGACAACTGCGAGCTGTAAACGACAAGCCTCAGGCAGCGAGCGCCGCTGAAAACAAAACCCAGATTCTCTCCCATCTCTTTTCTTCTTCACCACCAGACAGAAACATGCAGCACATAAACAACACATGATTTATATATACATGTATGCACACACTTCGGCCACTGTTGGACCCGTTTGGGGGCTTCAAACAAACATCCGGTCCCTCTGAAAAACCCCAATGCCCACATTTATTTATTTCTCTGTTCTCCTCCTAGCAAACAGCTGCTAAACGAATACAGAAAAGAGCCAGAATGAATGTGTCCCCTGCATGTGACTGCCCCCGCTCATTCTGACTACTGGGCCTTAGCGTAACCAATCAATGGGTAGACTGTTGACCTCTCCCCTGGGTCGTAACTTGAGCTTATAAGGCCACGATAAACCAGCAGGAGTATGCTGGCAAGGTGGCATCTTTTGAGGAGTGATAGAAAATGGATGGGCATTGGAGTTTGAATGGACGACCGAGAGGAGGACTGTGCTGCGCTGAAAGCCTCAAGGGTCCACCATGGTGACATTAATCACAGTCTGGATTGTGGATCTATTTATGGCCAGGAGTTATCCATCTATTTGCCTAATTGTCTGTGTCTGTCTCTGCCCTGGCTCCTCCCTAAGGCCTCCAGAGGAAGAGAGAAAGACGTTGAAGCCATTGCTGCAGGATTACTGCTGTCTGTGTTTTCCCCTCTACTCTCACTCTGTCTATGCTTTGCTGCACACACACAGGCACAGGTGTTCATCACTAATTATACCGGGATATTATTAGTCCCAGCCCTCTGTCGGAGTGTAGGGGATCTAAGTTTGCATAGTGTTCAGTCCCTGTTGGGTTGTTTTTAAAGTCTGCAGAACAAGGCCCCTCTGTGGTGCTGCTCATGTCAAAGTGTTTAAACTAGCAAGAAAGACCCTTTTTTCCCCTGGTTTGAGGGATTTTTTCTCTCTGAGCACATTATTGCCGCTGTAAAGCACACCACACAATGCTCTCCCACTTTGTCTCCCGCTTTTTCAGGGAGCGCGCGCACACCCCACTCAATCATTCACACACAAACACACAAATGCAGACGCGCATGCCCCCCGCCCTCACTCTTATCCACCGTGTATATAAAAGCTGTATCGAATTGCACCTTGAGCTTAATTGGCTTGGTGGTACAGTGCACCACTGTCGACAGTGACAAATCGTTCTTTTAGAGCCCCAAAGAATGTCTGCCCACTGCTATGTCAGAGGACACAGGAGGAGAAAAAAGTTAATTGTCCCCTGGCTTGTATTCAAACGATGTCGTAACTGCAAAGAAATTTGTAGGGGATGCAGTTTTGAACCTTGGAGGTTTATTTATTTGCCGCCTTCTTCTGTTTAAGATGGAGGATGGCAGCCTCTGGGCACCGAGGACCCAACACCAAAGGGTCCCTCTTTGTAGTCAAGGAGAGGAGGTGAAAGCTTCAGTCTGACTCCTGACCACTCCCTCTGACCAAACAGTGGGTCAGATCAGCCACTTCCTCCCACGTGGGAGAGCAGTACGCTGGTCAGATGAGCTATCTGTTAATTTAGGAGCTTAAATGTGACACTGCAAGTGTGTGTCTGGGAGAAAGTGAGTGTTCACAGCGGCTGACACTGTGTGAGGAGGAGGTATGTGAGAAATGCACTAGTGTGTGTGTGTGTGTCTGCGTTCTTGAGAGGTGCTCTGCATCTGGCTTGACAGGGGGACAGATCAGCTCATAGCTGGCGTTCCTCACCATAGCGCCGCTTTATTACTGATATCCTCCTGCTCATAACTCAGCCTTCTGATTTCAGTCTGCCTCACAGCATTGTGCCAGACAAAGCAGCACAGAGAGTGGCCAAAGACGTAGTCCTCACACAAAGTCTCCCTCACACACACACACACACACACACACAGAGGGAGAGGGAGGAAGAGGTCTGCTCAGTGTCAGTGGGAGAACAGCTGTGGATGCAGAGCAGCAGTAAGTAGGAGCAGAGCAGCAGGTGATGATGAAGTCATCGCAGGCTATAGAACAGATGGAGCAGAAGGCAGTAAAACAGTAATGCACAGTTTACATGAAGGAAGGATATTTGAAGAACATATTAATGGTTAAGTTTGGGCCATCAAGACTATTTTTAACTGTTTTCACCCTAAGTTTCTGTTTTATTTCCATGCCTTGACATTGTCACATTCCTTACTGGATAACTGCCACGTAGGCTAACGACCAGTGACATACAGTATGTGTCATTATTACAAAGAAGGCGTGAACATGTTGTGTCACAAGCCAATAAAATTTCCCCACTGCAGAATTCAGTAATATATATCTTGTTTTTGAGAGTTTTATAAAGCACTCGTGTATGAATTTGATATTTGGAACAAAGTGAGCAGTTAGTGGAGTCTGCAAAGCATCATTTGAGCTTTTTCTGCAGATTTACAAATCCTGCCATTAATTAAAAACAGTTGATTTTGACACTGTCAGTATGTTGGCAGAACTATGACTTAAACAAAGGCTTGACATTGTGTTCTTAGTTATTTTTAGTCACTGTTGGTTCACTTTATGTCTATTTTTAGTGTCCACATGTGCTGACGCGTGTTTGTTTTACAGTCATACCCATCCATCGGTGTGTTTGATTGGTTAATCTGCTCCAATGGGACGCTTTTTAAACCGTTGATACTGGCAGGAAGTGCTGCTGATGGTACATGATAATGATCTTCTAATCCAGAAATACTAACTTCAAAGGAAATGAAAGTGACACCTAATTGGATTTATTTTTTTGTGTCCAGATCCACTTATTGCTTAATTACTTAAATGTTCAGTTTAGCAGATATATAGTTTCTAATAAAAGGTAAGTAGTTCGTTAAATATAGCTAATTAGATTTGCATAACGTGATTTCAGTGTCAAAAATTTTTGGGGCAAATAATTAGCCTTTACCTGCTCAAAATACTGTTCTTATGTCAAAAATACCATCAGTCGTCCTCACTTGTGCATCGTTAGCTTTTCTGCCTGTTCATTGTACTTTGACTCTTCGTTTGCGTTGAAGCCCTCATGTCATATTAACTGAAAAGTACAAATAAAAGCCTGCTTCTCATTGCTGTAAAACGCCCTCATTCAACACTCTCAGCATCACACCACGGCGCTCAGCTGTCTTCTGACTCGGCAGCGAACAGGCCCCGTTGGAGCAAACGAGTTCAGTGCTTCGCCGGAGGGCATCTTTGCAGTAGCTGAAGAGGGAAACGTGAATGTTAAAAACCATTGCTTATTGCAGCGCACGGTGTAATTTTCCCTGCACCATCCCTGAAGTCATTAAATGGTTTTCTCAAAGGAGCCCCGCTGCACACACGCAACACCATTTATGATTAACGACACTGTGAAAACAAAAGTGTTACCCACAAAACTGAATAAATGTCTGCACGCGTGAAGGATTGAATGTAACATCTCCTGACGTGTGGTTTCAGCGGGCGTGTGTCTCATCTGTGTCATTGGATGTTACCGTTTGTCACAGTTTGTAGTTTAAACCCAAACTTTCAATATGTTTGTGTATCATCATTTGAACAGTGCAGAGAAATGTTTACAGTTTCCAGAAAATAAGATTTTTAATAGTACAAAGATGTTGCTTGTGAAATTTTCTTTGGATGGTTAAATCATAAATACTTTGAAGTGTGTCCCTGAAGAGCAGAACAGGCACTTACTCATGTGTTTAATTGCCTTTAATGTGTTTTCTGTAAATATGCTGTTTTGTCACATTCACAGAAACAGGAGCATCATTGTCCGAGGAATCTAGTTGTAGCATATTTTGAGACATGACTTTGTGCTGTTAATGTGGTTTATGTTTAATTTTTTATTGTTGGTTTTCAACGACTTCCCCATTTTTCTGCACGTCAGTGCTCAGACTCAGTAACGTAAGTGTCTGTGTGATTCAGCATGTGTTTACAACAATAACATCTGGTTATATGTGGCGCTTGGGTTTCTGCTTTTCCCAATGTAACATTGTTTTTCCAGCTGCCTAAGACATCATGCAACAGGAGCACAGACACACCACACATGTTTTTCAGATTTTGTGACACTGTTTGCTTTAATTGTCTCCGTGCTTTTTCCTGCTCCTCTCAAATTTTTCATTCTTTCACCTCCCTTCACTTATCTCTCGTCTGTGTCTCTGTCTCCGACTTTCAGACCTCGCCGACAACCTGGACGATTTCACCTTCCAGGAGCAGCTGTTGACCCCTCGCTTGGCCACAGCCGGGGTGGAAGGCGTCTCCTCACCTGCGGCTCCGATTCGGAGTTCCCCTGTTCCGACTCTAGCGGCGATGCTTGTTTCGCTCCTCGTTTGTCACCACTGACCGGTGGTGAATCTGTCCCATCACCGCTTCCCTCTAGGATTCAATACAAACGTTTTTGAATGTGGCAATTTGTTTCATCCTACAAACTCAATCCCCAAAAAGCTGAGTCACTGTGTGAAATGTTCCGACAAGCACAATGTGATGGATTATAAAAATTGAAAGTAGCATGAAGACAGCAAATCACATGCAAAAACTGAGACGTTTCATCAAAATGTTTCAAACACATCAGTGCTGCATCACTTTTTCTTTCGGCCTCACGCTGCCAGCGTTTAAAAACTGAACAGAACAACTGGTGTAAATTTAAAGTGGAATTATTGTTGCTTTTTTTGGTCGTATTTTATGTTTCAAAATGCACCAAGCATTTTCAGTTTAGCACCAGGCAGCGGTGGAAACTCACTCAGAAACTGTACTCGAGTAGAAGTATGGTTACCTTATAATTCTAATAGCTCAAGTAGAATTACAAGTACCCATAAGTCCAGTAAAAGTCAAAGAGTATCTCATAAATACTTTATTACAGCATAACATAATGTGTTTATTTCTGTCCTTTTTTGTTCATTTCCTTCATTCTTTTGATGTTTGTTGCTGATTTTGTTGCTTGTTTTATTAATTTTTCAATTATGCTGCTTATTTTTGATTTTTTTTAACACCATTGTTGCTCAGTTTGTTCACTTTTACTCATTGTGTTGCTTATTTTGTCCTTTTTTTTAAACATGCTTGATTATTTTGCTGTTATATTTTTGATCTTTTTGTTCAGTTTCTCATGATATTGTTTATTTTTAGTGAATTCACTCGATTGTGTTCTGCATTTGTGCTTAATTTATTGTACATTTTGTGTTAGTTTTATAATTTACTTGACTACTTTCTACAGTTCTGCTCATTTTCTAGAACATTTTGTTGAACATTTTGTTTTTGCTCATTTTGTTGCTTCTTTTATTTATTTTGTTCATTTTTGCCTTCATTTTGATTGTTTTGATATTTTTACATCAACCTGGCTTACTCAGTGAGCTGTGGCCGAATATAACTGAGTAGAAGTACATTTTTTTCATCGAGAATGTAACTAGGAGTAAAATATAAACTCTCTTCAGATGGATAACTATTCAAAGGAATAAATGTACTTGAAATTGGAAGTGTCATTTTGAAAGAGTTATATTGTCTTGGTGCTATTTTCAATTAACTTATGAGGTTTCATTGTTCCACAGATCATCATATTGTGCTTCATTTTACACCGTGACCCTGAAATAGGACCGTGTTTAAAGCCACAGATCAGTTAAAGCACATACGATAAACCATGGCGTTGTGTAAATAAAAAGCCTCCCGTCTGGTCCTGCTTCCATTAGACCTTCTGCACCTTCCGGCTCCTCGTCCCTCTGTTCCCATACTGACTTCCGTGTAGTAACAAACTGATGGGGCCCTCGTCAGTGGTGACTGTAAGCGAGGAGCAACTTGGACAAAACAGACACACAACAGACTGTCTTAAGCTGCTCCCGGACTGCGCTGAATTATCGCCCTGCGGCAACAAGACGAAGTCAGCTGCTGCCGTTTTCTTCTGCGGCGGCGAATGGCGTCCCGCCAGGACGACCGGACTTCAGCCCAGGAATTTTAACCTCGGCGTTTGAAGCTGCACTGTACCTTAAAACACTCCCTCTTTCCTCCTGCCTTTTCTCTCTTTTGTGTCTTAGTGATAGTCGAAGCCACTCCGAACCGTGGTGCTTTTTTAAACAGGAACAGCCCGACGATTGAAAACGGACTGACGGGCTTCCAATCAGCCCGATAACTGTACAGATGTATGTTTCTCTGTGTTGGTGCCATGTTTTCAAAAGTTCCTTTGCAATACTGGCAGATTTCACAAGAACATGTGGTTTGTGGAATGAACACGGGCAAGACTATGAACCACCGCCGCAAACGTTGAGCTTATTGTGCGAAAAGGAAGGCGTAATAAATTATAAATGTGTAAACAAAAGAAAAAGTCACGTGTAAATTGCCTTGGTTATGTTAGTTTTCACTGAGCTCATACAATCGACAATTTTTGCTTCTGTATATGAATGTCCAGGATTCAATGACTGCAAAACCAAAATTCACATTTCTTTTGTACATTTTGGCTGTTCAGATTAGCGAATGTTTAAACGCAAGCGTAGATTTTGTTCATTTTGCTCATTTTATATTTTTTTATTTATTTTGTTCATTTTTACTAATTTTCCTGAATATTTTGTTCATTTTTACTCATTTTTTGCTTATTTTATTCATTTGTACTCATTTTTTGATTGATTATTTTCTTCATTTTTACTCATCGTCTTGATTATTTTATTCATTATTACTCATTTCTTGATTATTTTCTTCATTTTTACTCATTTTCTTCATTATTTCGTTAATTTTCACTCATTTTCTTGGATTGTATTGTGCATTTTTACACATTTTACCACTGAGCAGACCAACCCTGTTAAGAAAATTATAAACCGAAGAGTGTAGGCTGAGGCTTAAGCTCATACAATGCAACTCAGCGTAAGAAAAAGGAAACAATAGATAATTTATGTCAAAAGATGGACTCATTAAATCTACATCATCACAATCACAATTTTGCATTTATCACAACACTGGACAATTATGTTATTTTTGTAAATTCTTTTACAAAGTTTACTTGAACTGCAAATTTTAATTTTGTCTGGACAGCAGGTCAAAAGTTTGACCGCTAAAACAGATACAGAATGATATTTCATGTTCGTTCGAAGATTGGGTTTAGATTTGAACATCTTCTGGACACTACGGAGCAGTTGTTACACCACGTGCACTGTACATAAACTCAATTAAGCTACAGCTTTCTAAATCTTTGAATTTCACTATGTTCAGTTGAAAAAACGATGAATTTGTTGACTCAAAATAGGGTTTGTTGGTGATGATGTGTACAGTTTCTTTTGTAGTGCAAAGATGGAACGGTGCCTCAGACCTTACTCTACAGAGTAAATCACATATGGAACAATAAGTGAATTACAGTATATAAAATACAGAGCGGTTTTTGGCATAAAAGGAACATTATTGCAGTAGATTCTGACATTTTGTTGAAAAGTGGGCAGTTACAACCACAGACTGTTAATATTAGTGACAAAATGACATGCTTTCTGAATGGCCATTTTGAGGCCATTTGTCACTTCCTGGATGACATTTTGGAGCCAAAAAGAGGATGTGACCATACCTGCACTAATGGCGGCAGAGCTACAGGAGCATAGTATGTCAGAGGTTTTATGGGTGAGCTAATGCTAACCGTTAGCTTACTGACTCTGTAAAACTTCATCAAGCATTGACAAACAATGGCATATTATCGTGTTGCTAGTGTGAAGCAAGGGGCAACGAGCGGGGCTGTTCAGTGAGGCCAATGCAGAAGTAACTTTAAGTTGTAATTCCACCGCTTGGCCACTGGGGAACCGACCGTCTGACTCCAAGAAGCTTTTTTTCCCATAGAGATATATGTGATTCTATCTGAAAATACTAAGTGAATACATTTAAAATCTAAAATTAGCTTCCCATGATTCCCCTGGCATGAACGCTTCATAAGCCCTGCTGCCATTCATCCAAATATGGCTACATCCTGTTTTTGGCTCCAATATGCCATCCTGGAAGTGACAACGTGATTGGCCTCAAAATGACCCTTCACAAACTAATGGGTGATGTCACAGTCACTTTGTCCAGTTATATATACAGATTATGGTTTAAAGACTTACAGACAACTACAGTTGAGCATCTGTCAGGTAAATACAGGATGCAAACGTCCGACTGACCTTAACGACCTGTCAATCAAACCCCAGCACCGAACTGATTTCTGACATTATTTGCCGTAATATCTTAATAACAGAGGAAAACACTGAAGATGCACCACCAGATCACTTATTAGATGGCACGAATAAAACATTAGACACTTTGATGACTCAAGACAAAAAAATTATTCACTTAGTATTTTCAGAGAGAAGTCCAGTGTAACGCTGCAGGAGTCAGGGCTTCTTGTGCCCCGGTATTAAAACTTTAAATTACTTACGCAGATTACCCACCGGTTACAAGGCATGTAAAGAGAAAACAGCGTGTACATGGCGTAGCTGTAAACAGACTCTTTGAAAACCAAGTGAAAATCAAATCAAGACCCTTTGTTTTATCAGCACCCTGAAAAACGTTTTAATCAACACAGATGATGTGCACTAATTTAAGTAAGGTATGGGACCTTTAAAGGGAGACTAAAATCAGGTAGGCGACAAAAACACACAGGTCACATAAATCTTACATACTGAGCCTTTAAAGTCGTGACACCGAAGCATCTATTATCAGTCCCACCCTGGTAAGAAAAGTCTGCTGCAAACATTTCAAAAGCCGGAGCAGTTTAATGGTTTTGTGTTTGAGGTTGATTGGGTTCGTGTGACTTTTACAAAGAGCCTTTTTGGACACGAAGAACGACATTTGGGTCAAAGATATGCGAAGTGTCTCTTCATGTACCACATGACATATGATGTACTGTATGTTTTAGCTGGCAATATGTTATGGACAGTTTGTATAATTTAATTTGTTTATTGGTTTTGTTTATTAACGTGGTCTTTTTGTTTTTAAAAAAATTCCGTTTATTTCATTGATTATTTTGTTCATGTCGTTTGTGTCATTGTTCATTTTGTCCATTTTCATTATTGTACTTTTTAATGTTCCTGGTTATACTTATTTTTGTCAGATGTGTGGATTCATTTCTCCAGTTTATTGTTCATTATTTTGCTCTTTTCTCCTGTTGTTGTTTCTGTTATTTTGTACATTTTGTTTTTTGTATATTTTGTTAATTATTTCAATAATTTGCATTCACTTCCTGGCAGTATTTTTTTGTCATTTTGCACATTTTTGTTCCTTTTCCTGATTATTTTGTTTATGTTCTGGGTTTACGGTATTTAATATATTTTTCTATTAATTTTGCTCAGTTTTGTCTCATTATTTTACTTACTTTTATAGTTTCTTATTTTTCCTCATTTACTTGATAACTTTGTTTAATGTTTACTGTTCTGATTATTTTGCTCATTTTTGACCACTTCATTTGTTCTACTGTTTTATCCTTTTATTTTCTTGATTATTTTGTTCATTTTGAATTAGTTTCTCCAGTTTTATTTTCATTTATGTTCAATATTTACTTCATTTTTATCTAATTTTTGTGGATTCAGTGTGTATTTTTTTAATTTTTAATTTATTAGTATGTATTACTGGACAGTGTTGCCACTGGAGTGAGTCTAAAGAGCCACATGTGGCCCCGGAGCCACAGGTTGGAGACCCCCGGGTTCGTACGATGTAAAATAAACCCAACATGCTTTACTGTTTTTGCATTTTGTATATGTTATGTGCCTAGCTGTGGAAAAACGTTTTACATAAACATTTAAAGCGTGAACACAGAAGCCTTTTTTATTCATTCATATTTTATACGTCACAGTAGTGTGTATTTATTCTGTTCTATCACACAGTAGCTCCCTTTAGGACGTTGTATTTGTCGCCGATACTAGATATTTCCTGATGTTTTCCTGCAGTATGAAGGAAATGTCCGCCCTGATTTTCCAGTTTGATGCTTCACATCGGTATCACAGAGGGTGTGGTCAGGTGGGATTTGGTCAGGTATGTGTGAACACGCCCCCATGAAGCAACACAACCCACCTCTCATTTCATCCACGCCTATACTGTACGTGCTTAGAATATTTTCTTAAATAACAATAATAATAAAAGTTTGTTTAAAATCTGCATTTTCCTGTCATTGCACCGTTGATTTAACATAAAAAATATCCTTTTTGTGAACAGATGATTGTTTCAGCAGCTAGGTGGGCTTTATCCACAGTCAGGACGTGTAAAATACACACATGACATGGATGTAAAGTTGTGTTAAAATGTCATTTTTATTGTACAATTTGGACACATCTTCTCTTTCAGTGTTTTTTCTTTTTTTCTATTATTTTTTACAGTATACATATCTACTGAGGACATCCAAACTGTGAAAGACAATGTATGTAATTATGTACTAACCAAAAAAAGTGTTAAACAACCCGGAGTATATTTCAGATTATCCAAAGAAGCCACATTTAGCTTTTCATTCTCTCAGGTTAGTCACTCAAGATGGTTTTCAATTCACAGTTGTGCTTTGTCCAGTTAATTTGTGCCATTTCTTGCTTCTCTTTGTGTGTTCTGTTTACCTCAGAAGTGGGAGTGATGGAAACATGGATACGTACTGGAAAACCGGCTCATGTGGAGCAAAGACGACTTCCAAACACATGCATTCTACTGGATGTTATTTATCACATACAAACACCACACATATGACGAGTGTAATGTGAAACAAATTCACCAGAGATGAGTGGTGTTCATTCGGTTGTTTCTAGTGGCAGCCGTATTGATTTGTAAAGCCGGGGTTGGTGGGGTTGCTCCGACTTTCTGAGTAGGAATTCCAAATTGATGGCAGTCCACTTGAACCTCTCAACTAAGAATGTGGAAATTCTGATTTCCGTCAGTTATCTTGTGCAGAGAAAAGGTGCAGTCAATAACCCTATTATTGCTACTACAACTACTGTACAAATTCATATTATGTCAAGAAACATTCACTTAAGTAAAGAGAAAAGACAGTCCCTCATCACTTTAAGAAATGAAGGTCAGCCAGTTCAAAAATCTCCACAACTTGGAGTGTGTCTATGATGAAACTGGTTCTCATGAAGACCACGTCGGGAAAGGGAGACAAAAAGTTCCCTGTGCTACAGAGGAGATGTTTATTAGTATCACCAGCCTCAGAAACCGGAGACAGTCCTCATGAGAACTAGTTGCATCATAGTGTTCGATGGTTTTGGCCAGTGTTCTTGAGGAAGCAGCAGAGTTCTTAAGATTCTTTAGACTGACTGAGCTTCATGCCTTTTCTCTTTGTGCTTACGTGCACATTTATTCATTATTATTATTTGAAAAGGAAGTTATGTTAACTATCTGAAACGGAATGCGTGAAATTAGTTCTAAAAATGATTTAGAATGTATTCTTATCTTGGTTTATGACTTGGTAGTGTGTCCGTGGACACTGCACACGTCCACAGCTGTAAACACAGCTCCAGACATCGGAGCTGCCGGCTCTAAGCACAGCTCCAGCGTGTTTACAGCTACTGTTGTTAGCTACGGCTAACAATGGCTAACAACGGCTATGGCTGTTTTGTTAGCCAGCTACGGAGTGCTGTTAGCTTACAACAGCAGAGGCACAGGGTCCAGCGTTGTGGTGTCAGCTGGCTACGGAGCGCTGTTAGCTTACAATGGCGGAGCTTCACCGGAGTGTTGTTAGCCTGACACGCAGGCCACAGCACTGTTAAAGAGCAGGCAGCTCTGTAGCAGAGACATCGAGCTACTCGTGGCTAGCATTTGGCCTATTGCATCCCGCGGGAGCTTTTATGTTATTGTGTTGACTGTTTACATCCGTGTGATAGTTCACTTCCGGGTCTATCTCTTGTGTTAGCCAAATTTTTACCGTTAGCCGGTTCACATTTTTGGCAGATTTTTTCTTTGGTACCTGGATTTTTTGTTACCAGAAGCGTTCATTAGCCGGAGTTTCACTGTACATAGATTACCGGTAGAAGTTTTTAGTTATTTTAAACGAATAAGTTGTAAATGAGGGAGCATGGTGAAATGTTTATAAATATTCTCTGAAATACATGAACATCATACTGTAGATTTAGGTCATAGAGAACGCTTCCTATCAGGTGTGGGACGGAAGAAGAAACAGAATATGGATGGCATGCTGCAGAGTTTATGGATAGGACACACAATGTTGCAAGTATGTATGTAGCAGAGGGTGAAAAAGCCCTCTGATCTACTTCAAAGCCCTTCATGAATCATATAATTTATGTGTCTGAGGAGATCGTAGTTCACCACTCCTCAAAGCAGCATGTGAATCATGTGGGGTTTTTTTTCTCTATCTGTATTTCTCACTCCAGCACCAGATGAAGACGGCGATGACGGCGAAGCATTCCGGGCGTTATATCTCCACCCCCCCCCCCCTCTCTGTGGGGTATCCTCTGCAATGACCCCTATTAATTTGCTCCAGGAGTCACCTTAACCAGGTAACAGACACTTGTTACAATGAAACGAGGTTCATCAGGCCTAATTGTTTGCATTTCGTCTGCTTTTTTTTTTTAAAGCCTGCCAACTTTCTTAGCGGGCCCAGTCACTCACAGCTCCACGCTATTAAACACGCTTGTCACTGCAAACACACTTCAAAATCCAGTGCTCTGTGGCCTCTGAGCTCTGCTGTAACTTTTCACACCCACACACCCTCTGCTCCCCAGATCCACATAAAAATGCCATTGTTATCCAGCTGTGCTTTTCTCTCCTGAACTGGATTGCCGGCTTTTAAGATGGAAAAGAGAGGCTGATTATTAGGAGATGAGCAAACGCTGGCTGCAGAGAGAGCAGCAGCAGCTCACCCAGGATGGGGGGGTTAAACTCTGAATGTTAATGTGAGCCCGGAGAAAGGGCAAACAGGCCCATTGAAATGCAGAGTTCACGTGTTTTCTTAGGGTAATATTGGGGCAATGTTGAAACAGCACGCATTATGAGAGTGAAAGGTCAGTTTAATGTTAGTCAGCAGGAACAGGGAGAATAGCTGACTATCAGGAATCGTTGCATTTTCTGCCTCAGTGATTGGTGCCTTATAAATATGTATTTCATGGTGACACAAAGATGCTTGGGTGTGGGTACTTTCAGAGCCTGAGGGGTCATCAAGCGGCGCATATCAATTAAAGGAGACATATTCTGAGATTTCCTGTGTTTTCCTCTTCTTAATGATAAAACTAATGAAAAGAAATTCTCACTTAAAAAAGAAAAACAGAACCTTGTCAGAAAACTGGAGTTGAAATATTTGGATTTCTAGATATTTGTGACATTATTGTTTTCAATCAGTCCTCCAGAATCTTCAAAACCATCCTGACATCTGAGGATCATGTGCCAGCAAGTCGATGGTATCCATGGCACAGTCAGGGAGTGGATGTGATCAGAAGCAGTTCATTTGCATTTAAAGCAACAGTCACT
>JAQQAE010002712.1:0-21675 GCA_029823295.1 Pseudamia nigra | reverse complement strand
CACTTAAATGTGTGGTGAAATCAAATTGTAAAAAAACAACAGTAGAACTCAGCACTATGTTTTCTTCGAAGATGATGGTTCGCCACTAGCCTTATATCACTTGTTACCAGCTGAAACATAATCACCCATGTAGAAATTATCCAATTGGAGACTCATACCTATTTGCTTCGTTAAATCCAGGTGGTGACGTTTTTTTTGTTTTTTTTTTGTGAGTTATGATGGGTGCAAAGCAATGACAGTGTACAATCGGCAGTTTATACGTTTAAAAAATTTTTCCTATGTACTGTATACTGCAAAAGAGCAGAATCCCATAATTTCCCAACAAACCAACCCCTCCTCCCACCTCAAACACATGACAGACCCTCATAATCAGTGTACAAACAAACCAGATAAACGGTACCACATAGGACAATGCAAAGGAAACACACAAATTAGGAAATAACAGCTAGCAACAGATAATCTACAGGTAGTCAAGATTGAAACTTCTTTTGTTATTCAGAACTGAGGTAGCTCTCCAAAAGGACAGCCACCTGGGAGCACTAGAATAAGTTTCTAAACATGTTTTAATCAACCTAACCAGGCGAGTCACTATCAGGATCCTCAGCTTTAAAGACAACATTATAGACAAAAACAGTGAACTAAGAAGTACTTATTGCAGTGACAATCAGCTATTTTTGTATGACCCAGTATATCCGTGAACATGCGGAGCTCAGAATATTCTTCTAATGATCCTATTTGTTGGTTTGTGCAGTGAGCGCTGACCTACTGAACCTCTGAAATGTGCCGAGTCAAACTTGACAGGAGATGTAACACTTTCCAGAGGAGCAGAATGGGAGGAGGCTTGTCTTCAGCCAATTAACTGTGTCCAAATGTCATGGCCTGAGCGCATCACAACCACATTTTGAACCAGATCCTGCTGCCAGCGTCATTTTCCTGAAGTAAAATGTGTCAAATGGGTTGCTTCACACTCTCGTTGTCCAACGCTTCACCTACTCAGTGTACTGATTCACCACAGCCTCAGATTTTTTTGCCGTTCAGCACAAAAACGACAGCCACGTTGGTCATAAAAGGCAGAAAAAGAAAGACGGCGTGTGTCTTACAGAGCGTGAGGTGATAAAATTTGAAAAACCTTTTCTGAGAGGCAGCAACAACTGTACCATCGATCGAGCATCGAGCAGTCGACTCAACCCATGCCTCATCCTGGAAATTCATTTCTGTGTTTGATGATGATAACTCACAGCCATAGTGCTGTCCTCAGCAACTCGCTATCTCTCCGGCTGTGACCTTGGATCCGAATCAATGTTCACCTGCTCTATCCGGACGTATGTGAGAGGTTCCTTTCACCTTCATTGTGACAAATACATTTATCAGCAGAATTCACTTCTGGCGGATCTGTGACTCTTTGGTGTCAGATGTGCTTAATAAGAGAAACAGGTTTACTTGATGACTCTTCATATGGCAGCTGGTGTCCATGACTGACGCTCATTTCCTGGTCATTTCCCTCGTAACAGTGTGGCAGCATCTCAAGGTGAAAAGAGCCCCAGACAATAACCTTTCATTCAGTCCACATGGAAGCGACCCACATTTGAATTCTCTACCAAAGAAGGCAAGCTGAGTTTTTGTCATGGGTGACCTACAAAACTAGGGAAGCTTGATAAATTCTTCAGACATGAAAAGAAAGCATGTGCATCCTATCAGTACTGTTTAACATAGTCCTGGGACTTGGGTTGTAGTTGTAGTCGTTGAATATTTACAGCTTTTACACACCAAGTGGGGCACGCTGCTTCATTATTCAGTTTGTTTGTTGTCGAGTTATCAGTCAGATTCTGCTTTGTCTGCTCCCAATGCTGATAGTTAGCGAATCTTTCTCTTCCTTCCCTAAAGCGGCAAAGAATGCACTTCCATATTGGTCCGCTTTCAAATAACTGAACTCAGTTTGCCGTTGCACCGACTGATAACAGGTCCCTTTCTCTTATACCCCGACAAATTGTATTTTTCTCATCAGACAAACGGTGCAGATAACCGCCGCTGAATGCTCACAGAGAAATAGTTTTTCTGCTCTGATTTATCTTAGCCCTGCCAGATGGGAGCGTCTCGGCTAAGATGGACTACAGTGACGATTAGGATTGCCAGCATGGGGCCCTGACTGAGTTTGAAAGAAATCCTCACTTCTGCAAATGATGTCTGGACAGAAAACCTGCTCGTGAATTTCTAAAACTACTAAAACTTGTACCTGAACTGTGGGAGACTGCAGGAGGAAATGGCATGATTGGTAAAGTAATCATCTGGGATTTATTTGTTTCCATTACAACTGGACTGTCCAAATGGAAACAAGATCAATGCTAAGTGATAGACAACAATAATGCGACAGATCTTTGCATGCTTTGTCGAGCAGGGGGTATCCAGTAGCTTATGTGGATTTGTGCTGACTGGACTGTCCTGGTTTTACTCGTACCTTGATCCTCTTGGACATCCTTTGTGTGAAATAAATCCATTCTCTCCTTTTATTCAAGGATTACAGTTGTAGCTTTATACAACGTGTTTGCAAAAAATAAGTTTCATCAGGGGACATCCTGAAAAACGTCTGTTCCTCCAAGGAGGAGAAAAGTTTCTCCTGCTTGCTAGGTGGTTGCAGTGTTTTTTACATTACACTAATGGGAAAATCAGAGACGTAAGAGCGGAAAGGCTTAAGTCAAGAGCTTCTGTGCATGAGAAGCTCTATTTTATACCTGAAATTCACGTGTAGCCACAGTTAAATGCAAATCTGTCAGCTGATGAGAATGCAGAGTCTTATGTTACTGCGCATACATGAAGAGAGACACCTGGTCATTTGGTGAACCACTTAAACTGACGTTATCTCAACCTGAGAAGGAGCCACATGAATAATAGCTGTCGGCCCGAAGAAACAACATGGCGTTGTAACAGATCCAGTGAACTGACCCTAAATGCAAAGTGTTTTGTGTACAACTATATCATTGATACCAGTGACTGAAAAATGCTGCACAGTTCTTCCTCCTTCAGTCTCAGCTGCAGTACTTATCGTACTCATCGTTGATTCTTTCAATAATGTGCATTACTGAAGGCATCCAAACTGTGACAGAACACGTATGGAATTATGTAGTGAACAGAATGCTATGATGGAAGTGGCTCTCACGAAGATCACCCCAGAAAAGGAAGACCAAGACCGACCTTTGTTACAGAGGAGAAGTTTATTTGAATTAGCAGTTTCAGAATCCATCAGTTTACAGGACCTCAGAAAGCGTTGATGGTTTTGGCAACTATACTTGGCGTTCTTCAGATGGCTGACATTAATTTCTTTAAAGTATTGATAGACTGTCTTTTCTCTAAAATGTTTCCTTGTATCCTTTCTTGCCATAATACGGATTTGTACAGTAGTTGTAGTAGTACTAATAGGGCTACTGACTCTATACAAGACAACTGATGCTCAGGAAGCTCATTAAGAAAATTATGAAGTCAACTCATCTGTGAATTGAAAAAAAATTGCAGGCGGACAAACGTGCTCCAGTTTGGCTCGAGCCAAAATGGCCCTAGTGTGAGTCCACCATAAATCAAAATTGATGCTGCATGGGAATTTATTAAATTTGACTATATTCAGGCTGCAGGTGAATCAGAGAAAGAATATCTGCAGGCTGAATGTGTTCCTGTAGACAACGCCAGCTTTGCTGTGGTAATGATGCAGGCATCGGTCATGTGCAGTAGGTCGACTGGTGGCTCGTCATCACACCTTTGACTTTCTTTGCTTGTTCCGAAGCCTTCCTTACAAATCCAAGCAGACCAGATCCAACCAGAAAAACAATTTCAATGTTTTTCCTGTCTAGACTTTCAAAATCCAATTTGGATGTAGATGGATGGATGTGAATGTGCCAAAAAATTGATTTTGGCTGGCAGTGTGAGCAGGGCCTTTAATCACTGTTACGCCTTGTGGCTTGCAGTAAACTTAATAAGACTGCTGAAATCTCACAGTGTGTAGGCCAAATTAAAGTCAGAGGAAGGTAATACTCGAGTACATTTATTCTTTCACATGTACTTGAGTAGATTTCTCAAACAATTGCATTTCTAGCAGTAGGTGTTACTGACTAATACTTTTATTTGTATTTGTAGTCACTTACAGTTGTGATGAAAAAATGTATTTCTCTAGTCACAATTCAACGAGTAGTGTCATTTTAAAAAAATACAACACAAAAGCATAAATAAATGAAAAAGATTGTCCATAAATTATAAAAAATAAATAAAATAAGCAACAAAATGAACAAAAAAATGAACCAAATTCACAAAATAAGCAGCAGAATTTACAAAATAAGCAACAAAGCCAACAAAAAAACCAACAAAATTAGCTAAAATTATCTAAATGATCACGTAAGTTCGCAAAATGAATAAAACAAGCAACAAAAACTGAACAAAAAAAATGAAGAAAATAAACAAAAAATGACCAAAATACCTGTTTGAAGACAGTACATTAGGCTGTAATAATTTCCATGTTATGAAGTTACCCACCACTTGAGTAGTTTTTTATAAGATGCTGTTTTACTTTCACTCAAGTACTTCTACTTGAGTCAGTATAATTATAAAGTAACATTACTTTTGCTGGAGTACTGTTTCTGTTTACGCACAAACATTTTGGACGGTCAATGACTTTAAAAAAGGTTGCCCAATAGATCTTTAAGAGCTTTGCGCCGTGTGAGGTATAAACCTTCGATTGTCCCCCCAGCACTCGGTCACAACACACTCATTTACATCAGTCGCACTAGACGTGTGCGTGCCAGTAGTTTTGTCCCGTTAAAAGTTGCCTTGCATTTGACTAACAAACAGGCCTCAAGCTTTGTTGGAGTCTGAGAAGCTAAGTATAGAGCAGAACTGCGTGAGGGAATAGGAAAGCAGCAGCAGTGCCGCAGGAAGCAGCTGCATTAAGGCAATGCCAGGGCCAGAGGGCGCTCATGACGGAAGTCCAAACAGGGACATCAGCTCTCTTTCTCGGCATCATACTCGGATCCTCTTAATATCATTGTCTTGCTGCAGATTTAAGGGTAGTAGGTGCAACTGGAAGGATAAGAAGCCAAATCGAAAATTTTCAGACTCAATGGAAGTTTCTTCTCCTCATTTATTTCTGAATAAAGCTAAGATTTGCCAGAGCCACAGATTTTCAGACAAAGCCTGCTTTAGTCTCTCCAGGTTGCAAGAGGTCCATGTGGAGAGCAGCCAGCCTTCAAAGTGAGAAAGCCAACCATCCGCCTAGAACTAAAACCTTAGAAGCAACTCAAAGCAATTTTCTGGCTATTTTGTTGATTTAATCCCTAGTTTGTGATGCTTGGTCACAGCGGTGTGACCGTGTTTGTGTGTGGATGTGCATGTGTGGCTAGTGGAGAGTGAGACGAAAAGGCAGGGGTGTTCATTGGTACCACCGAGGGCCCAGATCTTCAGCCCTCACATCAGCAAGCTACATTAGCACTTTTACAGTCCACCCATCATGGAAGCACTCATCCCTGTCTGTCTAATCAGGGAGCGAGGGAGGCTGCAGGGGGCGGTGGATGGACGGTCGGGGGGTGAAGCTACGGGATCCATCCAAGTTGAGCTCATCTGTCAGCTTACCTAATCACACGTCAGGCCAGGATGACGAGACCTAGCGTCGCTTCCTGGAATATCACCTGCCGACTGTCAGCTTCCTACACACATGAGAATGGCCAGTGAGGACTGTTTTCACTGTACCACATAACAGTGCACCTAATTCAGGTAGCAGAGAAACGAAACCCGCTCAAATATATTCCACCTCACAACCTGCTATATGCATTTTCATGTCTGCTTATCCAGACATTTCATGTTGGCCGCTAACAGCTGGTATTAACCTTTAAAGCAGCCAAGATACACAGCGGTTTTATTACAGGTAGGAAATGATTGGTGTCAGCATCTCTGACAAGGTGGGGTAAAAGTGCAATTATATAAACTGAGCCTGAGCCAGACACTTTAAAAACTGGAAATTTATTGCACAGCACAGGATCCCTGCTTAAAATTTCACAAGCTGACAGGCAAGGGGTTTTACTTTATGTCTCTCATCATGCGTTGGCATCTGACTACCTGGAAACCTGATTATCAGGGGAGAAAAGTGCTTCGATAGACAGCCCTCTTGTTCACGAATAACAGGTTTTTCCTGTATGATTTGCAGCTGCAGTTCTTATAGTTCGGAAATGTTCCTTTGCTTTTGATTTTATTTCGTTTTTCAGTTTGTTGTTTCAATTATAGTTTAGTCTAAGTTAGTTTTATGAGCACATCAGCCTGACTGGACTCATCAGTGCTCATTGCCTCATAAGGCACATAATTTTAACTCAATCTGATTGTATAAAGGTTGAACGAGGTAGAATGAAAGAATGTATGACAAAATGACGAAGGAACTAGGCCTGTGTTTTCTTTTTCTACTTCCAATTAAGACAAATATATAATTTCAGTTCATGTTGTTTGTTATAGTTTTCATTTAGATAATATTATTTTACATAAATGCTAATATGAGCTTTAGAGTTGGTTAGTTAGTTAGTTAGTATGAAATCCCTCAACTGGATTTAACAATGGAAATGTGCTTCGTGTATCAATCATCTTGTCTATAAAAAAACGCCTCAACTTAGACGTATCAGATTTACATGTAGTGTCGCGGGGGCTTTAACCCTCCTTTATATGTAATTTGATGCAGAAAACAGAGAGAACGAGAGAAACTTCCGATTTTAAGGTTGACTTCCATGCTGCAAAATAAGCACTTTTTCCAGCAGCCCCTTTAAAAGAATCATTTCTCAGAAGCATTTGGTGAAAGCAATAAGAATCATGTTACAGAACGAGAAGAAAAGCCAGTGGCCGTCAGGAGAACAGTCTGGGAATGCTGACCTGCCGGTTTGCAGGGAAGTTTGTGCAGACCTTTGTATTTTACAGGAAGCCCACAGATGGGCTAACCATGCACTGGTATTAATCTGTCAGCGTGGTTTGTGGCCCGGCCTGTGGAGAAGAGACGAGGCTCTGCTCCATGCAGGTGTTGCCGGCTGTTTTCGTGGCAACCTGTCTCAAAAAAATGAAAGCTCTAGATCCCCAAGGTCACACGCCGCCCCTGCAGTAATTGCTGCTCTTGGTTCTCATAGGAATTGTGAAAAGAATGCCCCAATGTCATCTGCTAAGTGTGTGTCTTTTCCACTGAGAGCAGGGGATAAAATGGGTCAGAGGCAGCAACAGGGTTGGAGGTGTTCTTTTGTTAGGGGCAATAGAAGAAGGTTAATTGCTTTTAGTTGGATACTATAATATTTCACTCCAGCCATGGTCCCTGGTGTGGATGCGTGCGTGTGGTGGGACCACGTTACTGAATCAATTCTGAATTGCAAGGGCAAACCGAAAAAAGGAATATTTATCAGGAGTAGTGTGTGAATTATGTTGAGAAGGTTACTTTTTAAAGTAATAGAGATTCCTGTTACTTCATCAAACCTTTAGATGTGAATCTCCTAGAAATACTGATTACTGACAAAGTTTTTTTTTGCAGGTACAGTAATGTCAGAGCCCTTTTTTGATTTCTAAATCTGTGAAACATTCCACTGTTGGCCATTATTTTTGTCCAAGGCCAACTACTTTTATGGTTAAACATTTCAGATTTAGGCTGCTTAAAGAAATACACATTAATTATCAGGGGAAAAAATGGTTTCACAATCCCTCGACCTCGTTAGCTGCATATTGTCCTCAACCTTTAAAGTGTCTTCACCAGTTTTCTTGAAACTAACTGTTGGCCACTGTGGAGTCTCCATCTTTTTGGGATAGGTGGCCCTACTGGTTCTGGAATAGGGGGTGATACTACAAGTAGTGCTTGCATTCCCAAATGCTTGAGAATGGCTGAATGAATTTACTTAAAACCTTGAAAGATGCTATGGTTATTGATCTCTTGAATATCTCAGTCCTGTCAACTTTTAGGATGTGTGGTGCTACAGTTTATAACAAGAAAAGCTGCGATAGATCAAAAGTGTCTGAATCAATTTTCTTGAAAGTTGCCATGGTTATTTATCACTTTAATACCTTTGTCCCATCAACCTTTGAGACAGGAGATGCTCCAGTTGCAACAACTTCAGTTCCATTCGATAGCATTCCATTGTGTTGTATTCAATTCAAGTACCAATCATAATCCAAGATTATCTCCAGGCACTTCACAAAGACTATACAGAAAGCATGCCTAACATGGGGGGGGGGGGGATCCTTTATCAGAAGACAAAAATCTCCATCAGAGCCAGTGCTCTGGCTAGGTAGCCATCTGCGCTGACAGGTTGGGGTTAGTGGACAGAGGAGAGACAAACAACACAGCCACTGGACGACATAGACAGTAACTGGACTGGTAATCAAGAACATCTAGAGCCCTGTATGAAGCATCGGGAGAGAAAGAACAGGTTGGACACAATTGCAGGTACTGTACCTTGCGATCGTGTCCAATCTACTCTAATTATGCAACACTGTTAATGTTGTTTGATACTTTATCTTTTCCATTATGTTTTTCCTTTGTTTTTTTATAGAAGTTGAGCCAAGAACACCGGATTTGCGAACTCTGCAGACTGCTTCCTGACCAGCTGCTACATCTTCAGAGGCTGCAGTAGTCGAGTGTCGTCATGGGGATGAAAGGATTCCTCTTAGCCTGTGTGATCACAGCGCTTCTTCTTCAGCTGTCCACTGCTGGCTTGGTCAAGAAAATCATTCGCCATCGTAGAGAGACTCTAATGCCCAAGAAAACTCAAGAGAACCTAACTCTGCCCAACCCTGACCAGCCAGTAGTGTTCAACCACGTCTACAACATCAACGTCCCGTCTAGTTCTCTCTGCTCCGTGGACCTCGACTCGCCCGGGGGCACGGAGCTCAAACGAAAAAACACCCCTATGGACATGCAGAACACGGAGCACATGGAGCACACGGTGGATGGCGAAAATCAGATTGTTTTCACTCATCGCATCAACATCCCCAAACAGGCGTGTGGCTGTGAGAACCAGCTACCAGATATGAAGGATATCCTGAACAGGCTGGAGATGCTGGAGTCGGAGCTGTCTGCGCTGAGAGAGCAGTGCAGCAGCGGAGAAGGCTGCTGCGGAGCTCATGTTACAGGTACAGCTTTCATTCTATGTCCTGGGTTATAGTAAAAGTGAATTTGCGCCATCTTTTTATGAGAATATGGATATAGCAGAGGGGAAGATGTGCTGACACAGCTAACAAAGACATTCCTCGTGTTCCACGATGTTAGTCTTCTTCTGCTTCTTCTTCTTGTTCTATCACAGAATTGGCGAGATAGGCATAATCTGTTGAAGTTTACCTGATTGTGCGTTGTGCGTGAGTATGTGGTGATGCGCATCTCTTCCTCCTTCCAGATATGATTTCTGACCAACGAGAAAGACTTTGCTCACGCATGGCATTTGTTTATAAGTTTGTACCGATACAGACTGATACCCTGTAAACACAAACCACCCAAAGGACAAGTACAACAAATGCATCATTTCATCCCCTGAATCGGAACAAAGCAAACGAGCCACAAGTGTGAACGCACCCTTACCGATGCCGCGACGTTCAGTGAGGGTGGTTTGTTGTTGCGTGCCAAAACTCCCTCTTGCACAATGTGCAAAAGACTTTATTTTGAGCTATTGCTCCATCTTTTTTTGTGAAATAGAAGAGTGAACTCCAATGTTTGGAGATGGCTCTGCCGCCAGATAGTTGCATTTTTGAGTTGTTTACCAGTAATTGGTGGTTAATCTGTGTCAATGGTTGTAATTGTGGGATTTTGAGTTACTGTGCATTGCGTATGCGTTAAATGCGTTAAAATTTTTATTCTAATTAATCAACTGTATAACAACACAAGATAGGATAGTACCTGGAAAAATGCAATACCACAAAATGCTTACGTAACTGCCCCCAAAAAATGTTGTTGGAATAAATTACCCTCAGCTTTTTCCTCAAGCTTCAGCAAACAGGCCTGTGGCTCTGGAGGAAGAGGGAGTTGGAGGTTTGAATCCCACTCTGTCCTAGTCATTGTTCTTGTGTCCTTGGGCAAGACACTTCACCCACTTGTATGAATGTGAACGAATCAATATTTGGCAGTGGTTGGAGAGGCTGTTGGCGTGAATTGGCAGCCACATTTCTGTCCGTCTGCCCCAGGGCAGCTGTGGGTGCACATGTAGTTTACCACCCAAGGAGTGAATGAATAATGGATTCAGTGTAAGCGCGTTGGGAAGGAGACTTGAAAAAGTGATGTATAAATCCAATCCATTATTATTATATTAAATATTAAATACTTTTAATGCTTGCTTTTCCTTTCTTGCCTTTGCCCAGGTGAAGTGTCCACAAAGCCATACTGTAATGGTCGAGGGAACTGGAGCAGTGAAACCTGCAGCTGTGTCTGCGAACCTGGATGGAGGGGCCCCAACTGCACCGAACCTGAGTGTCCCAACGACTGCCAGGACCAGGGTCGCTGTCTGGATGGAAAATGTGAATGCTTCGAGGGTTTCGGTGGGGATGACTGCAGTATTGAGCTCTGCTTGCTGGACTGTGGTGACTACGGCCATTGCGTTGAAGGTTCCTGTCTCTGCGAGGATGGCTTCATTGGGGAGGACTGCTCTCAGACCAACTGCCTCAACAACTGCCTGGGTCGTGGCCGATGTGTAGATGATGAGTGTGTTTGCGATGAACCGTGGACGGGCTTCGACTGTTCTGAACTCATCTGTCCAAATGACTGCTACGACCGTGGACGCTGCATCAACGGTACCTGCTATTGTGATGAGGGCTTCACCGGTGAGGACTGTGGTGAGCTCACATGTCCTGGCAACTGTAACAACCGTGGCATGTGTGTTAATGGCCAGTGTGTGTGTCAGACCGGCTACAGTGGAGAAGATTGTTCGAAACTCACCTGCCCTGACAACTGCAATGAGAGAGGCCACTGCTTCAACGGGAAGTGCATCTGCGACCCAGGGTTTGAGGGTGAAGATTGCTCCATTCTGTCATGTCCTGATAACTGCAGCAACAGAGGTCAGTGCATCAATGGAGAGTGTGTATGTGACGTCGGATACCAAGGCGAAGACTGTAGTGAGCTCTCTTGTCTTAACAACTGCCAAGACCAGGGTCGCTGCGTTAATGGACAGTGTGTGTGCAACAAAGGCTTTGCAGGAGAGGACTGCAGCACCAAGACATGTCCGAAAGACTGCATGGGACGTGGAGAATGTATAGATGGCAAGTGTGCGTGCTTTATTGGCTTCACGGGTAAGGACTGTAGCGAGCTGACATGCCCTAATAACTGTAAAGACCGTGGCCACTGTGTAAATGGGCAGTGCATTTGTCATAAGGGTTTCACTGGCGAGGACTGCAGTGAAAAGACATGTCCCAAAAACTGTCTGGACAGAGGCTACTGTGTCGATGGTACCTGTGTGTGCTATGAAGGGTTTACTGGGCTGGACTGCTCCATACTGACGTGTCCAGGAGACTGCCAGAACCAGGGACGCTGTGAGAATGGAGTATGCATTTGTGATGAGGGTTTCATCGGAGAGGACTGCTCTGAAGGTAAGGAAAACATTGATCCAGTATATGAGAGCACGAGCCTTTCTACCTCTCTGCTTTTCAACAAATCAATGGAACTAAAAACTTAACCAAAAGCTGGAAGCCACACATTTCCCAACAGGTCATATTGTACATTACACCAGGTTTAAAGTACATGGTATCAGCCCAATTAATGTCATCATCCTACATCAGTAGCTCATTAAATAATGTTAGCCTTAGCAAGCTAACGTCTGAATGAATATCTGACTCACCTGTAGATGCTGCTCCAGGTTTGTTTTATTCTTCCCGGTAATAAGAACTCACACGGTTTAAAACTCATATTGCTTCCTTGTCCTCAAATATGAAATGTTCCCAAATGTTTGCTCATTTCTTTCTCCCACAAATCTTTTTTGTTGTTTTATGTGTGAACATTGCTACTGAATATTCCTTCTCAAATCATCCCGCCTCTTCTTCTTTCTGATTGGATCTCATCTCTCAGCCCATCCTGCCTTTCCCTCTTCCCCTTCCTTTATTTTTACTCCTCCCAAAACTTCTTTCTTCTGATTGGATCTTGTCTCTGACCAACATTTTTGTTTTATTTGTATCCGTCGATGAAAGTGTCAACGCAAAATTTTTACTCTTGTTAATCAGTTTTTATTTAGTTAATGTCTCATTCAGAAAATTAGTAGTCAAATAATGAACACTGTCCAGATGCACAATAATTATCATATGTGCATACTACCTTTATTCTCTGTACAATTGAACTTGAAAACAAAAGCTAGATATCTGATCATTTGATCACACGTGACAGCATTAGTGGTTATAAGTCTAGATGATATCATTTTAATTCAGTTCCAGCGAATCGTGCTTAGGAAGAACTCAACTCATCAGCACAGCATTTTATATTGAATACAATAACTTACAGATCTGTGTTAATTTACTTATGACTAGTGATTAATCATTTCCCTTTCTATTATTTGAAGCCTGTGGTGCAATACTTCGACATGTTCCATCTGGTGAAACCAAGCGTTTCTGAACAGGCTCCATGTAACAAACACAGCTTCAGATGTCGTTCACTGGCATCTCTTTCCAAATGTTATCACTAAGACAGCAAATCATACTTGTTTATGAAATAACATGTAGTCTGTCATATCACTTAACCAAAACAGAGCCAGAGTGTAAACAAACACCTTGTATAATCTGAACTCAGTCATAAGAAAACTACTATTTGTGCATGAAATCTGCATCTGTGGATCACCATTAGTCTGTTGTATTCTCATTACGGGAGACTTAAATGTAAATTCAGCATTCGACCACTTTAAACATTTTTATATTGTGCATAAATTCCTGAAAAGAATATCTATGCTTCATTATGTCTTGTAGAAGTCAGTAACTTTGTCTAACTACAGTTTTGTGCTCTATATGTTGCACTTAATGTTATGTTAAACTTTTTTGTTTAAACCAAATGGCCTGTTACCCTAATAAGACAATGTTCAGAACAATGTGAAGTCTAGGTTATTCATCTATTTTGTAAATATTATCAGTGAAAAGTGCAGGACTTGATAGTCTTTGAGCATAAATGTACAGGGTGACCCCAAAAACGGGAACCTTTGAGGTGCGTATTGGCAGACATCAGCAAGTGGCAGCGCTGCGAGACAGTGACCTTGAGCAAGTAAACACTCCGCCATTTTAGTGTTTTAAGGTTTCAATTACTATGAATGAAATATTTTTCGTCCATCACTATTTGTCTTTTTATTGGATTGTTAAAAGTTCCCATTTTTTTGGGTCACCCTGTATAACTAAGCAGAATTTAGAGAGTGCCAAGGCACCTCCATTTAAAACCAAGCTGCAGTTCCTCTGACAGCCACCAAATGGAGCCATTTAGTCATTTCCACTAATTTGAGAAACTGAGAAAGAACCAATGGAAAAATTTACAAAAATCCTTCATTCACGTAGTGATTCAGATCATCACCTAATTTGAATCATTTCTTCCTTGGCTAATTCCGAACCTTCCCTGATAATTGAATCAAAATTTTATATTATGGTTGCTTACTGATGCTAACAGGCACACAACCAAACTCGCAAACTGCCTTGTCAGAGGGGAACTAAATTTCAGCATATTATAATTTAAGTTGTCTGAGAAGAAACAAGAATTCCGCTCACTTCTGTACGCTCTGTTTAGCATCTCGTAGGAAATCTACGCCATGATGAGATAGATTTTACAGCGGTTTTCAAACAAAATGGGGATTAAGTGTGGGACAGCCGTAACCACAGAGCTATTCAATTTTCACAGCCATGACTCTTATCCATGGTTCACGATGGAAGCATGGAAAGGTGTGTAAACTTTTCCAACAGCATGAATTGGGTTCCGGTCACCTACATTTATATTTAGTTTGTTAATTTGCACTATAAGGAGAAAGCTGTAGATGGAAGGTGTGTATTGAAATTCTGAGATGCCTGTAGCTTTAACAGTGAAAAATATTGCCTCTGTATTTCTATATATTAATTGACATCGGTGTGGATGTCTAATGGTGACTCATGGGTTTTATGTCTTTTTTTAATATGATGATTTGGGTTAGACTACTTAGTAATTTTTGCTAAATCACATGGAAAAATGTTAAAATGTGGTTTTGGAGCTTACTACTGGGTAATATGCTCTTGGAGGTTGAATGTGCACTGAGGGACGGTCAGGGAGTTCTTACGATCTTAGGTTGCAGTAGGAATAAATGTGGTATATTATAACGAGGCTGGAGGTGAAAATCAGTGCTAAACCGGCAGTAGTAAACTGGGTTAGGATTATATAAAAGAGATACAATCTATTAAAAAATCACCAACTAGAATTTGCACATTGATGGATTAAAACCTGCGTTAGACAAAAGATTAATTCGTGTTCTACACTGTTGGAAAAAAAATGGTAGTGGTGTGAAGTGGTCTGTCGCCTGCCACTCAGCTTGTCAAATCCTTATAAATAGTGGCTGGTTTTAGAATGAAGTGTTATATAATGTATGTTTTTACATGCTGTCACTTGGCACCAAGCGGTGCAGCGTCTTTGTCATTTCTGTGGCGATCGTGTTTATCTGCTCATGTGGTGCTTCGGTGCCAGAGGGAATACAACAGAGTCGGTGCAGGATTAGACTGGAGGAATTCTCCACCATTACTTTTTTATGTTTTCAGGAATTAATAATTGAAATCAGGCTGGCTGAAAAATGTACATTATAAATATTTTTCAGCACAAGTTGCTACTGAAAATTATTAGCTATCACTGTCTTATCTAGCAAAAATGGAATGTATTGGTTTTATGATCCCATGTCAGTGCAGTGGTTTGAAAATGACTGATTCAAGAAGAATCTGGTTATATATGGCACAAAGATCATTGTTTCAACTTTTGACATAGGTGCTTCTACTTCGTTTAGATGCTTTGTTCAAGATAAGATGCAATGAAATGAAAGTGTCTCAACCAATTTACTTGAAACTTCCCGTAGAAATCAAATCAAATCAAATCTCAAACCTACCAAGTCTTGGGATAGACGGTTCTACTGCTTCCGGAAAAGGCGGGTTCTCCTACTTCTAACAACAAATGACTTTGAAAATCATGCAAAATTCTGTTGTTGGGTTCTGTCTTTGGCTGATATCTAGTGTTTGTTCGTGATTGAACAATTTATAGTTATCACAATAAATGTCATATCATTATTTCTTTAACATTTTAAATCTTATTTGTGGTTGTGTTTGAAAGTTGAAGAAAACAAATGCCTATTCATGGTTTAAATGTTTCTTTATGGTGAGTTCAGTAACACCCAGCAAGTGCTTGCTGAACTGCAGAACACGTCCAAAATATACTGAAGGGATTTAATAACACACAACTCTAATTTGTTCCAATTTGGGAAGAGCTTTTCTAAGTAAATACAACTAATTGTACAAATGCATGTATGGTTGGTTTTCTGGCTTTCGGATCATTCCCAACATGTGGGATTTGGTCAGTGACTGATTATTGTGAGTAGCCCTGTGTTTCAGAACACACTTTTGGGAAGAACTTGCATTGCCTTTGTGCAACCCATCCCAAATGACTATCCCCCGTCAAACACATGCAACCCAATAAAAAGGCACTACAGCTTTAGTGAAAACAACATCTGTCAGAATGCCACAACTGGGGCAACCTGATCAGGATCACGCCATTGGAATGCTGGAGGCAGGCTGCACCACTGGACAAGATGTCAGAGCAGGAAATGTTTTTATTGTTTATTATTTATCCTGTTGACCATGTATAACAATCAGGAGACTACCAGCACACACAATACACCAGGAAAGACATACTGTAAGTACCATACATTGTTGAAGTAACATAACTTTGTTATTTCAATAATATATGGCACTTGTGGTTCTTGACATTTTTCATCTTTTTCATTTGTTTTGCAACTGATTAAGTTAGGATTAATTAAAAGGTGATAAGGAACAATATATGAGTGTTTATTTGGATAAAACCAAATTGCAAATTAACCAGATTAAAAATACATGTAGTAGTGCATTATTAAATCCCTTGAGTATATAAAGGTTAAACATATTAAAATGCTAAAAAAAACAACCTTAGTCAAAATTACATGAATTAAAATTTCTAAGGGTTTTAGCTGACAATAGAAACAAAATAAAGCTTTAAAGAAACACATATTGGCCTAATTATATTCATCACAATGTATGTAGCCATTATCGATTTCATCTTAACCAGTAATACATCTATAGAAAACATCACACCACTCACCATCTTTAATCATATTTTAAGCTGTCACTCATTACTTCCAGCTACAAAAAGTTGTAAGCCCAGCAGTTTGCAAGCAGCCATGTTTTCAGCTTGTGTTGATGTGAAGTTTTAATCTCATGTGGGCTTCCGACCACCTGAGGTTTGTACAGATAATCACTTCCATTGTTTCTCCTCAGTGTCACCACCGAAGGACCTAACTGTTGTGGAGGTCACGCCAGAGACGGTGGATCTGTCTTGGGAGAATGAAATGCGCGTGACCGAGTATTTGATCACATATGTTCCCACGGCGGTTGGTGGTCTGGAGCTGGACATGCGGGTGCCAGGGGACCAGAAGACAGCCACTATCCGGGAGCTTGAACCGGGAATAGAATACCTGATCAGTGTGTACGCTATTCTCAGCAACAAGAAGAGCATTCCTGTCAGCGCCAGGGTGGAAACACGTATGTGAACTTGAGTTTTTGCTTCTCAAAATGCAGCATGTGATTGATGAAATGATGACTTACATTTACTCTGTTTCCTTCAGACCTTCCTGAGCCAGAAGGACTCAAGTTCAAGTCAGTGCGGGAGACTTCGGTGGAGGTGCAGTGGGACCCATTGAACATTCCCTTCGATAGCTGGAACCTCATATTTAGGAACACTGTAAGTCCTGCAACCCAGTATGTTAATGGGCCTTCTGTTTTCTAAGAGGTGCTTCAAGTACAAAACCCACCCCTATGATTCTCCAATTTTTTCCTCTGGTCGACCACATATGACCCACAGAACACCCCAACATTAAATATAGTAATTGCTTAATGTGCACACATGAGGATCTGGCTGAATATCCTCTGGAAAATCGCCTACCTGAGCCAGAATGTGAAAATACAATGGTTAAAACTGTTAGCAACTCTCATTTCACTTTTCTTGAAGCAGCCAATAACCATACAGACCGAGCAAATGTTATTTTGTTTCACACTTTATTTTCCTTCATAATTGCTTACTGAAACTTCACAAACAGCACTACTGGGATCTTTAAAGCCACAATCTTTTAACGCGAGTCCCCTGTCAACTCTGTAGACCAAACACCACCCAGACCGCCATTATGTATGATTTGGACGTTTTCTTTCTCTCTTGTTCACATTATATGCCAGGACTAGTCTTTGTAGTGGTTGATGACTGGTGTTTTCTGGTACTGGCAGAAAGAGGAGGATGGTGAGATTCTTAACTCCCTTGGCCGTCCAGAGACCACCTTTGAGCAGTCAGGCCTGGGCCCTGGCCAGGAGTACGAGGTCAAACTGGAGGTGGTGAAGAACAACAAGCGCGGGCCACCAGCTTCCAAGAACGTCTTCACAAGTGAGCGTTTGCATTTACTCTGGTTTTAAAATGTTTACATACTGTATATTGTCAAGTAATTTTCCTGTGTTACATTCTGGTAAGAGTCTGTAGCTTGAGATGAGCCAAAAGATAAAGTAAAAGCAGGTAACTGTGATAATCAACCTTAGTTCATAATTGTTCATGAATGTAGAGTGGCTAAGTCCCAGCCCCAGTTGGGCCCCATGGGACTTCATTTGGAAATAATCTGTATTAGATGTAATCACGAGAGACATAATTTTCTTTTAAATTGACATATACATCGACCAGCCACAGCATTATTACCACTGACAAGTGAAGCAGTAATAAAGTCAATTATCTTATTACAGTGGCACCCGTGAGTGGGTAAGGATATATGAGGCTGCAAGTGAATATTTAGTCCTTGGTAGCTGATTTATTTAAAACAAAAAAATGACCAGCATAAGGATACAAGCAGCACAGACAAGGACCAAACTGTGACGTTCAGACAACAGGGTCGAAGCATCTCTAAAGCTGTGGGTCTGGTTCAGTGGTCCAGGTCACGCAGTGGTCAGAACCCCAGGACGAAGGAAGGACAATGGGCTCTCAATCCAGTAGAGTATCTAAAAGAACAAAACATTAATGTTGTGTAGGTTCCCCTTTTGACTCCAGAACAGCTCTAACCCAAGGCATGAGCTCTACCAGACCCCTGAAAGCTGCTGGAATAACTGGCAGTATATTACACATTAGACATTATAGTGACACATACTTTAGTGTCACCTACTTGTGATCTCGGGTCTCCATGAGTCTAACCTGTTTTTCCAACACCTTTCACAAATACTCAGCTGGATTGAAATCTGGTTGTTCATCCCTAGACCACTTTAGTTGGAGAACTATCCACTGCAGACTAGAACACCCAACAAGATCTTAAGGTTTGGATGCAATGACCCAGTCATGTACCATCACAATTTGGTTCTTATCGAAGTTGCTCAGATCCGTACTTAGTTTGGCCAATTTGTTGCTGTTAATGCAACAACTTTGAGGGTTAAATGTTCACTTGTTGCCTAATAAATCCACACACTGACAAAAGGCCACTGAAAGGATCTAATCAGCATTGTGACCACGTCACTGGTTTGTGGCTGATCACTGTATGATATTTGGCAGTATAAAAAGTCATTTTACGAGCCAACCAAGTCATAGTTTGTAATAAGACTGTTGAAGTAGAAAACTGCTTTAATGCATAACTAAAAAGACTACAAACCATCAAAAATTTCTCTCACCGTTGCCTGTAGTACAGTTTTTTCCAGAATTACATCCCATAACCTGGAAAGGGACACTTTGGCAGTTGATAATGTCGTAATTTACATTTAATTGAAAATATAATGAAACACTATGATGCTACAGCGTGTATTAAAATGTACTGACTGACACCTACCGACTTGTTCAAGCTGAAGCTGCAGTTCACAACAATATCTCTCTCAATTCAAAACACATCCACACTGAAATAACCTTCAATTTTCTCTCAGTTCTGACCCAGTGCTGCAGAAAGCCACACTGAGATTTTCCACAAATATAGTTTATTGTGAAATGAAGTGTCACTTAGACCTGTCAAAGTCAATTTCAAAAACAGGTTGTCACCTTCACACCATATGCAGGTTCATCAGTTTCTATATGTGGCAGATCCATTCTGCAGTCCCCAGCGGAGTATCGAAAGACATCCTGGCATGTCAGCCCTGACTGATTAGCTCATTAGATTTCATTGCATTGTTGTGATTTAGCAGCGGTAGTAAAAGGAGATATGGATTTCTAGCTCTGTTGGTATGTTATGAGATATCGCCATAGCTCCAGCAGGCTGGTGCTATAAACCCAATGGCTTGTAAAATGTAGAGAATTTCAGGGCTGGGAATCGATATAATGTGAGAGAAAGCTTTGAATTTGTGATTTCACTTATCTCACCAAATACCAGACATGCTATTGTTAGCGCTCCTGCCCTGGCTCTAAGTGAAAACACTGTTCCAGCTCTTAGTGAAGCTGTTAAATGTGTATTTCACTCAAAGAGAGACTGTGTGGCTGCTTTCGAAACGTGAAACTTAAGCCGGTAGTCGAAGTGTGCGCACATTTACCCCTGGGAGGCTTCTCTTTCAACAAAGTAGATTCAGTGTTTGTTATATTCAGCACCAAGTGTAATATATGACAGCTCGTTCCAACGTGGGATCAGGCCAGTTCTTTGCTTATTTATGGTCTGAAAATGGTCAGATCATTCCAAAAGAAATAGAGGAATGTATGGAAACCCCATTCCAGACCAATCATAACCTTCTTACATACCCATAAGCCATTTTAGTTGTTATGTTACAGCAATAACTGAGTGTAGAACATAGTGTTTTGTCACATATCTGCACGACATCCGTGGGTTGCTTTACAGTTCACATAATGTACTTAAATACAGTAGTTGTTACCTGGGGACATTCATGTATTCATTATTTTTGAGCTGCCTGACCCTACTACTATTACTGAATGGATGTATTGTAGTGTATTGCTGTTCAGAAGAACAAAAAAGGTGTCAGTAGGTGTCTTTGTGTTCTTTTTACACTCCCCAGGGGGTCTTAAAAATTCCAAACCTTAGTTGGAAACAATGTGCACTTTCAGCCAAATGTGCACGTTTTGGCACATTCCCCCCTTGTCATACAGTTCTGTTGTGTGGAACATTAGTTTGTTTTCTGTTTTCATTGTGTTACAGTACCACTCAAAAGTTTGGATGCACATTCTCCTTCAGTGGATTTTCTTAGTTTTTATTATTTTTAGCACTGTACATTAATACTGAAGAAATCCAAACTGTGGAAGAACACGTATGCATTCTTTCATCGGGTTCATGATGTAGTCACCTGGGATGGTTTTCAAATCATTTTTGGCATTTCTCGCCTTCTTAATGTGTTTTAGACCAGGGTTGGTACAGAGTCAATAGTCATATTAGTGCTACGACAAATACTGTACAAATCCTGCAAGAAACAGTTAAGGGTCCAGTTGACAATGTTGGCAAACTAGCTAGTAGCGTGTGGTTTGTGGCCAATACAAATGATTAAACGGGGGACCTGCCAGTCAACGTGGTTTACAACCTCACAGTTGTCAAGGTAGCATGTCTGTTCTCTTCTTACCTGCACCAGATGATGAAGGATTCTGTCTCTCCTCAGTCGTCATGTGGTTCGATAAGCTACAGACGTTAGCTACCGCTATAACTGTTTTCAACTCTGTGAGTGTTGTAAGCCGTGTTGACTAGCATGTCACCTGTCCAAACAACAATCCATGAGCTAGGAGCTAAATTCCCAACATCGTCAACTGCATCTTTAAGTAAAGAGAAAAGACAGTCCATCATTACTTCAAGAAATGAAGGTCAGTCAGTCTCAACATCTCAACAACTTGGAGTGTGTCCTAAAGTGCAGTTGCCAAAACCATGAAATGCTATGATGAAGCTGTCGCTCATGGGGACCATGCCAAGAAAGTAAGACCAAGAGCTACCTCTGCTGCAGAGGAGCCTCAGAAAGCACCAGTTTACAGCAGATAGTGTTTCCTGATTCTGGCGACTGCACTCGGGGACACATTCAAAGTTGTTGAGGTTTTCAGATTCACTGACTTAAAGTAATGTCTTTACTCGATTAAGTGTTTCTTGTCAAAAAGCAATTTGTACAGTAGTTTTAGTAGCACTAATAGGGATATTAACTCTGTACCCAACCTTCCTCTGCAGATTGTAAGCTGATGGTCTAAGACAAGAAATGACTCAAATTAATGCACCTGTGATTTGAAAACCATTCCAAAAGAAAAAAAAAGAAAAAAAAGGAAAAAAAAAAAGAAAAAAAAGAAGAAAAAAAAGAAAAAAAAAAGAAAAAGAAAAAAAAAAAAAAAGAAAACCATTCCAGGTGGGTATTTCATGAATCTGACTGGAGAATGAAAATTGGGTGAATCATTCATTAGCCGGAGCGAGTTTTTCCATAGGAATACATGTAAACCCAGTTAATCCGTTCTGGACCCACGAAAACTCCCATATAAAACATGTATTACATACGCGTATGTGCACATTTATTGATTTATAAAGA
>JAQQAE010002711.1:0-12345 GCA_029823295.1 Pseudamia nigra | reverse complement strand
ATGCAGAAATATATAGATATAGTTATAGATACACTTTTTGTGTTTTTATCGAGATATGGTGTATCTTTTTCAGTTTTCACTCTTTCAACTGACTCACAATTTCTCAGGAATACTTTGGAATCAAAGATGAAGAGAGATTTGTGGTCAAAGGTCACTGGTTAAGGTCAGATATGTAGATTTCACTGTAACCTCCCCCATAAAACAAACTGTTCTATTCATCAATACACACCATATGGCTTTGTAAAAATAGTCAACACAACATGTTTATTTTTAGATATTACTCACTGGAATCAGACATATTCTAATTTAATATGACTATCAAACTCAATTACAATCTTCACTACATATATTATGATTCTGAAATGCCTGGATATTTTTTTCTTGATTCTCGCTGATTTAGAAACATATGGCCAGCAAGAACTTTGATCTGTGGAAGTAATGCTACCTGTTTGTTTTGAAAGAGACCTCTGGTGTAAGAATATCAATAACAATGCACTTTAACCTCCAGTGTAGCATAATGCACAAACAAACCAGCAGGGTCATGCAACTCTCTAGAAGTTTGTTTTTGCACTACATCAAAAAAGTTGAATATTTATTGAAATACGCAGCCTTTTTTATTTTCCCTAGACTATATACCTGCTCTGTTTTCTTCCTCACATCTACACATTCTTCTGTATTTCAACCAGCTGAGTAAAGTTCACTGCTGAGAGGAAAAAGGCTTATATATACCCACACAGACAAGAAGCGTGGTTCTATTGTTACCAGAGTGGGTAAACTGCCCAGGGAGGAGAAAGGCTCCATTGTTTTTCCCCTAGACAAGAGACGTGGGTGCACCATCACTTGAAACACTTCTTGTCTAGGCTGCACACCCAACAGACCCTAATAAAGCTCTCAGGTTTTGTATTACACCCAATCAACATAGCGTGAGGGTGTGCTTCAGGCTCACTTGTGTGGAGCTGTGGAGAGAGGATGAGTCTGGGTTTCTGTTTCCAGTCTGAAAAGGGAGATTCCACCCAAACTAATCCTCTTTTATCAGTGTTTTGCATCAGCACTTTGTCTATATAGATATTTGTACCTGAGGCATGAAGCTGTAGAATAAGCTACGCACTTTTAGAAAATGCTATTGCTGCATGTACTGTACTTCGAGAAAGCCTGATAAAGAGTACAGAGCGTGTTGAGTGTGGAGCAATTTAAGTAATCTATCTGGGTATTTTCACTTAAACTACTGCTGTGCTTTCATAACAGGTAATAGTAAACATGCCAAGTGTGTAATTGAGAATTGCTGGTAAAGTATTTAAGGTCAGGTTTGCCACCACGGATTTGAGCTTATCACTTACAACAGATTTTATGATTTCATGCAAGATTGATGAGAAATATGCAAGCCATGGTTTACATTATAATAATATTTATAATCACAGCATGATTAAGATTTTTATAATGATTAGTACCTTACACCAAATGCTTTACTCATTTTAAGTTCATTTTGTTGCTTATTTTTGTTATTTTCTCTTGATTATTTGGTATATTTTTTTGTTTATTGTTGCTTACTTGTACTCATTTTGTTCCATTTAATTTTTTCTTAATAGTTTTGATCCATTTCGTTTACTTTACTGATTATTTTGTCCAGTTTTTCCCTCATTTTTCTGATTATTTGGTTCATTTTTTTTTATATTTTCTTGGTGTACTTGCTCACTGTTGTGCATTGTCTTGATTATTTCCTTCATTTGTGTTGACTTTCTTGAGCATTCTGTTTATTTCTACTAATATTTGTTCTTATTTTGTTCTTTTTTAATTTATTTTCTTGAATATTTTGTTCACTTTCTTGTTTATTATCCTCATTTTTGCTCATTTTTCTTGATAATTTGGCATATTTTTCTTTATTTTGTTGCATGTTTTTGCCCATTGTGTTTATTTTTAAAAAAAATTTTATATTTTTTTTCCTTTCTTGTTTATTTTGCCCAATTTTACTATTTTCCTGACTACTAGTTAATTATTTTGTTCATTTTAAAAGGAATTATCTTTATTATTTTGTTCACTTTGTCATTTTCCTGATTATTTTGTCCTCCCTTCAATGTTCAGAATAAATCCACGCCCTTGGTAATACGTTGATGAGTTGTGTATTTTGAATGGTCGTCACTTTTCCCCCCCTTACAGTGCCCCTGTTCATGGCTAAAGAATGGGATACACAGGAATCAAAATAACCATACAATATTTACGCATTTACAAAGACACATCTTTTTGGGCTCTGAGCATTTTTTAATCGCCGTTGTGTGACAGACAGTGCTGGGGCAGCAGATTTGTGACATGTGTTCTGTCAGACAGTGACACTTTCTAATGAGAACGGCTGTAATCACATCCTGACATGATGTCTGACATCAGCTAAAGTAAACCTGTGTGGTTATTGTTGCAGGTTCCATGTTTTTACTGCGTGCCCTTAAAAGTCCTTTTGAGTGTTATCTGAAATGCACTGGTGTCAGCTGCTTCTGCTTTTACCAGTGGGACAAACGTGTACATCCTAGTATTCAAGACAAGAGGAAACAAATTTGATTCCTTTCAGCCTTATGGCAAATGCAACTCGAGCACAACTGGCTAGAAAGTCACTAGTTTAATATTAAAATAAAATAAGTTAACAAAATAAGCAACAAAATGTAAGAAATGATCCAAATCATTACATAAGTTAACTAAAGTGGACAAAATAACACCAAAATATAGCAAAAAAATTTATAAAATAAGCAAGAAAAGGTGAAAAATTATCAAAATATTCAAATACTTTAACAAAAACGTACAAAAATAACAATAATAGCAACAAAATGAGCAAAATTGATCAAAATATTCAAATACTTTAACAAAAATTGACAAAAAATAATCTTGTCAATTTTTTGCTCAGTAGCAACAAAATGACCAAAAATGATCAAAATAAGCAAGTAAGAAAATCTAACAAAAAAAACCAAAAGGACAACTTAAGCTTTTCCAGGCCATTTGGCTTTTCCCCTCTCATTTCTCATAAGTTTTCCATGACTGGAAAATTGGTCCATCATTTTCCAGGTTTTCCAGGGTGCGTGGGAACCTTGATTATACTACAAAAACTGAAATGACTACAGTAAGTGAGTTGAATCGTGATAAAAACAGAAACACATATTTTAAACAAGTCAACTTTGCTGTAACCTGTGTCACCCTGGAATTATGTTCATCTATAAAAAATGGCAACTCAGTCCGACATGCAAGTTTTAGAAAAAAATGTAGATAAAAACAGTTTAAAGTAGGGAGCTGAAAGCATCCTCGTCGCCCAGCGAGTTAAGCAGCAAACCATGTATCTGTGATGTTACAGTCATTAAAAAATAATGTCAAAAGGCAGCTAGAGCCAAAAATAAATCAAAGCCCAAGAGACTTTCCTGCTATCAAAAAGAAATGGTCAGTGGAGAGACACGATGTTAAAAACTAACCATTTGTAATTGTGGTATAACAAGTATGGTATAGTTATATAAAACACGGTGGGAAAAATGTGACTGCTGTTGTCAGTAATAAATAAAAAATCTGGAATATTCTAGCATTCTGCATGACAACAGTTAAACTTTAATGTTGAGGATGCTGTTGTTTCAATTATACATATTCAAAGGTAGCATTAATAAGAACACAGCAGATTTTTATTTATTTATGAATCAAAACAGGGCTGCATTGAAGGGAAACATGCACAAGTACTATTCCAGCCCTTAGAACAGAGATCTACACCCTTCACAAATCAAAGTGCCATTTTTGGACATAAAGAGAAAAGAAATATATAATAGAACAAAAGTAACTTTATTGATCTCTTTGTGGGAAATTTGTAATTAAATAAATTAATATCTGAACCCTTCATGTCCAAGTCTTATGACACTGTTGCCAGGATACGAAATCAAGTCAGTAGAAGAGGACCAAAAAAATATATTTTTTTAAATGAACAAAGACAAAAATAAATGACATCAACACAATCAATAAAATGAACAAATAACATTAGCAATCAATAAAAAGGACCAACAGTAATAAGTAAAAACAAACAAATAGTTAAAATATAAATCAAATGTATTTTCTCTTTGTTCATTTTGGTTCACTTTGGTAATTATTTTCTTGATTTGCATTTGTGTTCAGTTGGTTAATTACATTTTGTACATTTTGTATATTTTTATTCATTTTCCTAATTATTTTATTTATGTTCTGGATCTATTTTAAAATTGTATCATGCTTATTTTGCTCCCTTTGGCCTTAATACTATGTTGTTCATTTATTTTCTATTCTATTCTATGAACTCTATTGTTACGTCTTGTTTATTTTCTGGATTACTTTGTTAATTTTGAATTATTTTCTTCAGGTTTGTCTTAATTGTTGTTCAGTTTTGTTTATTTTTTTCTGCTTTTCATTGCGATAATGTGTATTTGATTAATTTTGATTAATTTTGATGTGTTATTTATATCACTGAACCAAGCCACAGGAGCCACTGGGGAGGGGCTAAAGTGCAACAGGCTGCACACCACTGCCTTAGAATACAGGAGGATGTGCTTGGGATCATAGAGGTATACAGTGAATGTAGCATAGTCACCTATTTGCACTCTGCATACATGCATCAACAATAAAAACCACTTGGGTGCAGAAGTTTCCCACATGTACATACAACCTTTCATAAGCTCCTCAGTTCCACCCACATACACTCAAACACACAGCAGCAGGCATGATTAAAGCAGGATGTATGTGACTGAACCCAGCTGTGGTGAGCCAGCCTGTGGATGTGGCGTATCAGTCTCTCAGCCCACTAAATGAAAACTAAATGAGAGGCTCTCAGATGGTGTGAGTGTTGCATAAGCGAGGCACCGAGCAAGGTCCCAGGATAAGCTGATTACGTGGCAGACTCATATTCACTTCCACATCCCTTAAAGAGCTGAGCGATATGGCTTAGTGAACCCCTTCCTCTCTATTCTGGCACCAGATTTGCTCTTCTCCTCTCCTCTCTTCGCTCCATATCTTTCTCTGTTTCTCCTGTTTTTCCATTTGTGTGGTCAGCTTATGTCTGCATGTGTCCTGCAGCTTGACTTGCTTCCCCTGAATATTGGAGTCACATATCTGCAAAGTCTGATGTACATAGCCATGGCAACGAGGTATAACACGTGCAGCTATCAAAATGTGTATTAGTCTATGTGTATATTCACGCACCATGCGTACAAACATAAGCACAATACCATACATGACATGGCTCAGCCTAATCTATTGTACACACTACGGCTTAGCAGTTGTGAAGGTGAAAGTGAAGGGACAGCTGGGGATGTTATCCAGTGGTCAGTGTGTGTCCTGTGTGCCACTTCATGCATGCTTGTGTTGTTGTGTTAGCAGTAGTCATGCTGTCAGGAGGTCAGAGTTTACATTACTGTTGCAGCAGTTGATGAAAGTGTCAGAGCTCAAGGTGACTTGGAAGTTGTTTTTTTTTCCATGAAAGAAGAGGAGAAAGGGAGAGAGGTTGTGGCTGCAAATGATCTCTAACAGGTGGTAACACTTTCTGTCTTTTCTCTCTATGCCCATATGTTCTTGACGTGTGTGCATGTGTGTCTGTGTGAGTGTGTGTAACACAGGGTCTGTTATTGTACATCTAATCCTCTGCTGAGGCCATAGTGTGTAAACGGAACAACTGTGCTCACCATGTGACACAATCACAGGACCCAGGAAACACCAGCGTTTCCTGGTTTACATTGAAATTACAGGGAATAGCTTAAGCACAATCGTCTCTAGAGAACAAGCGGCAAACTGTCTCCTTCAGCAGTTGTTTTTGTCTCAGTGAACCACTGGCATGATGTTCACACATGGGGAAAAAAAAGTGCAATATACTGTATGTGTGACACACTCTATGAGACGTGATGGAGAGAGTTTTTTTTTGCCATGTCTTATGTTTTATTCCTTCTTTATTCTGCTTTGACACCTCTGTGCTTAATGTTAAGAGTTTTTACAGATTCATTGTAATGTGGTGTATCAAAAAGAATCAGTTACAAGACTGTGACTCAATTAAGTACTGTGCAAAGTGACTCGACAGCATTATGTTAAATGTTAACATTGCTTTTGCAGGGTTTTAATCAGGATTTTGGATCATCACATTGTGGGATAGTTTTTATAGCACTTGAGCGTATCCTACTTGAGAAAATAAGCAGCACTGATTAAAAACAAAACAGCAATCAAACAGGCCAGAAAGTATTTGGGCATTAAATTTGAAAATAAAACATAGGGGCACAGATGAAATAATTAAAAACGGGATAAAATTCTAAAATCAACAGAAAATGTTTGTAAGATGCACAACGTCTGAACAGTGAGAACAATAACAGATATTTACATGCATAGCATTTTATTGTGGTTTTCAGCAATATCTTTGAAATCCTGATTTTTTTATGATCCTAACAATCTGGATGGCCCGGTACACTGTGTTTCACTCAGCTACACAGATTTCAGTTTTCTGGTGTCATGTTCAGGTGGCACAGAACTAAACATGTATTCATTATCCAGAGGTGGGAGAAATAGAGAAATCTCTTACTTCACCCTTTCATGCATGAATTCCAAAAAAAATGGGACATTATGTGACAATTTGAGCCTTGTGATACTTCTAACAATCTTTAAAATAATATAACTTACTTCGGGTTATTAAGTTAGTGGTTAAAAATGATTAAATTCTGTCCATTAGGGCAGGTCAGTTTAGTGAAATTCACTCATAATTATGTTTAATTACTATAAGATAATATATAAAACACAATTATGAATCAACCACACAATTTGTGTAGTATTTTTTATTACAGTGGTTTCTACAAAGGCAAATAACTACACACTTTTTATATGAATAAATATACTACTGTACAAAGGCAAAATGCAGTAACTCTGTAAACAGTAAAATAGATAAAAAAATTATTTTTCTTTGTCTTGCATCTAATTTAGTTCATTTACTTGATTATTTTTTTTAATATCCCTACTTTTTCATTACTTTCTTTGCAACTTCTTGCTTTGCTCATTTTGTTTCTTTTTTGTTTCTTTTAGTTCATTCTCCTGCATTTTGCATCTAATTGTTTTGTTCATTTTAGTGATTGGTTTGTTCATTTTACTTGTAATTTTTCTTCTGATTTTGTTCACTTTCTCTTTATCCCCCCCCCTCCCCATTCATTTTCCTCACTATTTTGGACATTTTGCTTCCTATGTTGCTCCTTTTCCAGATTATTTTGTTCATCTTAAGTCAAAACACTCACCAACATTGCATTTTGCTTTGCTTTTGCCTTAACTTGGTAATTACTATAACTTTAATGTCACCTCACTTAGTTTGTAGGCCTGTGTCGTGGACACCAAACGTGACACGGTTCAAGAACCAGCCTGTTAAAATACTTTAAGTAAAAGTTGTGGCTTGAATCTGTAGTTGAAATAGAGTACATGTGAACATTTTGACCACTGCAGAATTGTACTTACTTACTGTACTTACATTCCACCAGTGATATTTTCTTGCACGCTATGTTTTCTCATCCTCCTGTTGCTGCTGCTTTAAGCTGTCCATGTCACTGCTAATGATATCTAAAAAGTCAGTTGTATGCATGGACTAATTCTGATACTGGAAACACACTATTTCTCTCTCAGTGTTTCTTAGGCAACTGACACTGTGTATTTGCTCTTTGTTACCTGCCAGACAGCCAACCTATTACAAGAGCACTGACCGAGGTGTCACACTAAGTGCCCTTTTTCGACACACAGCTTCACATTCACCCCGTCCTCCCCTGTCTATTACTGTTGCCCTCGTAGTCTGGTGCCATCTGTGGCCATAGCAACTGGACAAAATAAGTTACTTATTATAGGGCAGGGGCTCAGCTGACAAGCGGTTTACAATGCGATTTGTCATATCCTGTTCTAAACAATTTGACAGCATGAGTGATGTTTCCTTGTGTGTAACAACAAATCTTTTTTTTGTCAGTGCTTGTTCTTTTATTTTCTCTGCTAAGGAGGTAATTTAATTATCTGTGTGATTAAATTGTCCGTCTCATTGCAGAATTGTACAAAAACTATAGTGCTGATTTTCTTGAAAATTGGCGGATGGGTAAGCCATGAGCTAAGGACGCTTTAGTTATCACATTTTTGAGCAGACCCCTAGAAAGAAGGGATCCTGGATTTGTTCCCCCACATTTTGTAACATTGCAGTTAAGGATGTTTGATGAGATAGATAGGACTGCGCTTGTACTTTCAAATGGAAACTCAGATGTCCTGTTACTTCTGGAAATAAACAATGATACCCAAACTGGCAGTGTAGTCGTATTTTTATGTCAGTATCATTGAGTAGTAATGTGGTTTACACTGGCTGCAGCTGACACAGACATTTCCTATCAATAATGGTTAAAATGTTCACAACTCATGAGGACTGTCCCCGGTTTCTGTGGCTGGAAACTCGAATAAACCTACCACCTATCATCAGCACTAACAGGGCTGTTGACTTTGTACCCACCGTTCCTTTGCACAAAACAACTGATGATCTAAAGCACATTAAGAAGGTAAAAACATGGCACAATATAATTTTTTTTTTCACTTTAACCATTCTGCCTAAAAGGTGCAATCACTAAGTACACATCAAAACCATTTTATTTATTTTAAACTGGTTTCCAGCCATGAATTATACAAGGATGCTAATTTGCTGTAAAGCACACGTGTCAAACTGAAGGCCCGCGGGCCAAATGTGGTCCACCATGTCATTTTACGTGGCCCGCAAGAGCTGAAAATTTTCAATTGTCTTTAAATAAATCAATCAAACGCATGCATTGACAACTACATTTCCCGCAATGCATACGGATCATGTTACCCGCGAAGTGACGACATCCCGCCACTAGATTGCCGTGTATCCACATCAATGCTATTTTCTGCAAGTGGAATTGAGTGGAATTACAAATGATTCCAAAATGTCCAGGAAGAGGAAAGTCAATGCGGGTGGAAGGCTGTTTCAAGAGAGATGGGAAGGCAAATACATGTTTGTGCTTCAAGGAGAAAAACCAGTATGTCTCTTGTGTTATGAGGCAGTGGCGGTTGTCAAGGAGTATAATCTGCGTCAGCATATTGAAACCAAACATGGACCTAAGTCTGCAAAAGTTAGCCTTCAAGAAAAACAAGAAATTGTACAAGAATTAAAAAGCAAACTATAGTTGCAGCAATAGTTGTCTTCACAAAAGCCAGAACCAAAAACATTGCGGCAGTGAAAGCTAGCTTCATTGTGGCAGAAGAAATCGCCTGAGCTTCAAAATGTTTTTTAAACAGTGCATGCTGAAGGTCTGTGAGCAGGTGTGCCCCGACCAGATACAGACTTTTAAAAATGTCAGTTTATCAAGGAACACCGTTGTGGACCAAGTTAGAGAATGAGCAGGAAACCTGTCAACATAGCTGGCTGAAGAGACACACAACTGATACACACAGCTATCCATTTTTATTAGAGGCGTGAAGTCGGCCCACTCTGTCACCGAGGAGCTGTTGGATGTAGTTGCCATGCATGGGACCACAACGGGACGGGACATTTTTCATGTGGTGGAGAAGTCCGTAAGTAAAAACGCATCACCTTGGGAAAAGTTGGTGGGATTAACTACAGACGGTGCGCCCACAATGTGTGGAGGAAAAGAGGGCTTGGTTGGACTAATAAAGGAGAAAATGCAAAAAAGTAATTGTCACACACCTCTGGTAACCTATCATTGCATTATTCATCAAGAAGCTTTGTGTGGGAAGGTGCTGAGGATGAATCATGTAGTGATCATGGTCATGAAAATGGTGATCTACATTTGAGCACGTGGCCTGACTCACCATCAGTTCCAGCTGTTCTTGCAGGAGATGGGCTCAGAGCACAGAGACAGTGGATGAGTAGGGGCAAAGTCCTTAAATGATTTTTTTGATTTTTTTGTGGCGATGTGGTGGTGCAGTGGGTAGCACTCGTGCCTCACAGCTAGAAGGTCCTGGGTTCAATACTAACACCAGGTGTGGAGTTTGCATGTTCTCCCTGTATCTGCGTGGGGTTCGGTGAATTGGTCAGCCTAAGTTGCCCACAGGCATGAATGTGAGTGTGAATGGTCTCTATGTGTCAACCCTGCAATGAACTGGTGACTCATCCAGGGTGTACCCTTCCTACGCTCAAGTCAGCTGGGATAGGCTCTAGCTTCCCCCCCAACCCTTGCAAGGATTAAGGGGTAGAAAATGGATGGATGGAAGACATTGCTCTTTTCATGCAAAGTAAAGGAAAACCCTTATCTGAACTGTCAGATCCAAACTGACATAACTGAGCATCTCCCCCAACTGAATCAGAAGCTGCAGAGACACAGTCAAGTCATTACGCAGATGTCCGACATGATCACCGCTTTCCAGTGTAAACTTGACTTATGGATACGCCAGGTCAAACACGACAATCTTGCCCACCTTCCTGTTTGTCAGAACATCTCAGCCTCATTTCCCGGTGCTTTTTCATGTGCTCAGTTGGCGACCAAAGTGAGCCAGTTACTAAATGAATTTGATCGACACTTCTCTGACTTTAAAGCACAGCACTTGGACTTTGCCATCTTTGCCGATCCTTTCACCACCGATTTCTGCACTGCACTCCAAAACCTTCAGATGGAGAGAATAGAGCTTCAAAGCGATTGTAGCCTGAGAGCAAAGTTCAAGGATGTTGCGATCCAGGACTTTTACCGTCTACTGCCATCTTCGATGCCACAGATTTGATGTTATGCAGCCTGTGTTCAGTCTATGCTTGGGAGCACCTATCTGTGCGAACAGATGTTTTCAATAATGAATCTAAACAAAAACAAGCACAGATTATGCATCACTGATGAGAACCTCCATGCTGTTCTACGGATTGCCTCAGCACAAGACCTAAAACCAGACATTGACACACTGGTCAAGGAAAGACGGTGTCAGAGATCCAGACAAAAAATGCATAGGTAAGCATTTTTAGAAACCTAGTTAATATATAATAAAATGTATTTCAAGCAAGAAGAAGAATAGTTAAACTGTGTGCAATTTCATGATTGTGCTGGCATTTTGTTATTTTTAGAACATGATCAATGGATGAGGATGTTGGAGAGGGGATCCACTCGGTGTATTCCAGGACAGGCAGTATCTTCTCATCAACTTCACCTAAAAACTTGACTAACATAGTTGTGAATTGAGACAAGCCTTATTTTGTTATTTTGAGTTTATTACAAATATAACTTTGTATGTGTTGCAATGTGTTTAGTGTTTACAGGTTTATATGTTGACACAGACAAATCTGCAAGGCTGCACGCAACCATTTGTTTTTGTAAAATGCTACATCTGTCACATATGTTCTTCAGCTCACAATTGTTGGTTGTGCTTATTCTGTTATTGTGCCCCTCTCAGCTGTGACAAAAAGGTTTGGTACAAGTTAATGTAATAACTGGTGTTGGATAATATTTTTCTTTATTCACTTGGATAGTTTCATCATTAATTGATGGAGTAATGTGGGTTTCTTAACCTGACAAATTAAAATTTTTGTGTTATATTAGCAGAGCTACTAGTATCTTTTTTTTTTACATCTATGCAAATGCTTATGTAATATTTGTAATTTGAATAAGTAATAAATTCGGAGTAATTAACATTAAGGAGTAGCTACATTTATTTTCCATTAAATTTTGTTACATTTATACTGTCTTACAGTTACATGTGGCCCTTTGAGGGCAAACATTACACTGATGTGGCCCTTGGAGAAAATGAGTTTGACACCCCTGCTGTAAAGGGTCACCGCAGAATGGGTGAGGTGCTAAAGTGGGCAATTTTTGTGATAAACTTTATTTTAAAAAACTCCATGGAGTTTACTGCAGAGAAATGGAAAATTATATGCAAAATAATTTTTCACTTAAATGTAAAGGGGGGTGTCGAAAATGTGGTTATAATTGAAGTCAAAAGTACAAATCTTGTAGTTAACAGTATGAGTGTAACAAAAACACGTCACACTGTCAAAATATGGTGAATATGGATGGAACTCAAAAATTTCAGATTTCACTAAAAAACATACTTCCTTATCAATTTTCTTCCTTAGGGGACAATCACGGCCAAAATTATCGCAATAAATGCACCTTCAACTACATACATTTCCACCAACATGGCATAAAGGTAAACATTTTTTTGATTATTACTAGGGCTGTCAAAATTAACACGTTAATCCAGATAAATTTATTTGCATGATTACTTAGATTAAAATTTTTTTGATTGATCTCAAAATTAACGCGATTAACTCATATATCAAGGAAAAAGGGATGAAATCTTATGTTACATTTGACCCACCTCACTGCCAACTTCTTTAGTATTTACTGCTTCAAAGTCAATTTAAAT
>JAQQAE010002710.1:0-21680 GCA_029823295.1 Pseudamia nigra | reverse complement strand
TCTGGGACTCCCTGCTCAAGCTGCTGCCCCCGCGACCCGACCCCACGGATAAGCGGTAGAAGATGGATGGATGGATCATTGTATATTACAATTCTGAATGGCACACATATGTGATGACCTTGCAATGCCCTTGTACAGCAATAACTGCAACCAAACATTTCTAGTACGTAAATATTCATCAGTCCTGCATAATAATTTGGACAAATTTTAGTACAGAACAGCTTCATCTCTGAGATTTTGGTGAGTTTTCTGACATGAACTGCTCTCTTCAGGTCCTTACAGAATATTCCAATTGGATCAGTGTAGGACTTTGACCTGGTCATTCCAAAGCACTAAATATGTTCTTCTCTGACTGCTCTGTGGTGGAATGACTTGTGTGCTTATCATTGTCTTGCTGCATGACACATGTTCTCTTGAGATTCAATTCATAGCGATTATACGTGGGAGTTGAGTTGCTTGGTTGTGAAGGAAAATATATGTTAAAAAACGTCAAGTCCAACAAGTGAAACTACCCTAAAGTCCAACTAGTGAGATCATCTTAAAACCTCCTAAATCCTAGAGATGATTGAAAAGCCTCACAAGCCTCATAACACAAAACAAGTGTGTAATGTGTATTTAAAGTTGCTTATTGAAACCAGTGATTCAGTGAAGTTTAGTCAAGCACTGAGATTTCTGGCATTTCGATCTCGCCTTCTGGTGTGTTGAGAAAGTCATCCACACCCCCACAATGACAGTTGGACAATAGAAGGCAGTGATCCAAATGTGCAACGCGCCTGATCCATCATAAAAATACAAATCATTACATCCACACTGAAAACTAATGAACACAAACAACAAAACAGTCAGGATACCGGAAGGCACATAGCTGCATCATGATGACATGCAATATAGAAACCAACTCACTATATGTGTAGGGCTTATGACACTTAGTATATATTATGTTAAATTTGTTTTTCTGTTCTGTTTTATGTTTTTTTTTTTTTTTCAAAAGAGTGTATAAGTGGCAGGATTGTTTTTACCTTTCACTGATTTACACTACCAGTAAAAAGTTTTAACACACCTTCAGTCAGTGTTTTCTCTTTATTCTTATTATTTTTATCATTGTACATTAATGCTGAAGACAGCCAAACTGTGAAAGAACACATATTGACTTATGTAGTAAACAAAAAGTGTTAAACAACTCAGAACATGTTTTATATCTTAAATGGTCCCAGGTAGCCACATTTAGCTTTGATGACAGCTTTGCACGCTCATGGCCTTGTTTCATCAGATTCACAAATGAAACAGTTTTTATGCCTTGTCAAGAGTTAATATGAGCCATTTCTGATTAAAGTAGCTCTCATGAGGCCTGTTTTAGGAAAGGACAGTGTGCTCTGCTGCAGATGATAAGTTTATTAAAATTACCAGCATCAGAACCCAACAATTTATAGTAGTGATCGACCAATATGGGTTTTTCAGGACTGATACCGATTATCAGTAGTTAAGGAGGCCGATAACCGATATTTGGAGCCGATATTTATGTGTAGTAAAAGTGTAAAAATTGGCATAAAAATGTTGAACAACACAAACACTTAATTTTGTTTAAATGCCTAAAGCATGTTTATTTAACCAAACAAATAGAAAATAAATAGCTCCAGAAGTGCATGGATCCTAGACTCAGAAGTTATTGTAGTAGTCGTGAGCTAGTTTTTCATGTGACTTTCACGCAAACACACACTATTCTCCACATTACATTGAGTCTGTACCCACCCTACCTCTGCACAAGACAACTGATAGTCTAAAGCACATTTAGAAGGCAAAAAATGACACAAATTAACTCTCTACCTTAGGATCCTGATGAGAGAATGTCATAAGTGTGTAACGCTGTCGTCAAAGCTACATGTGGCTACTTTGGACAATCTAAAATATAAAACATGTTCTGGGTTAACACTTTTTTGTTTACTAAGTAATTCCATCAATACAGGCCTTTCACAGCTTTGATGTGTTCAGTATTAATGTACAATGTTGGAAATAAAGAATCAGGACGGAAAGAGAAGGGTTGTTTGAATGGTAGTGTATTTATTTCATGATTTTTACTATTACGTCCCTGTATATTCGGGGGACATAAGGATTAAAAAGTCTGGAAATACTATATGGAAAAATGGCCTAAAACTGTACTTGCTACCAAGTTACTTAGATGCTGTGACATTGAGCATTTTCATACTTTTTAAGTCACTCTTCTACCTAAATGTGAACGTGAAACCACTACCAGTCCACACTACCTATTCACTGCTCATATGGTACCGTAAGAGGTTATAATACTGTATTTGTACACATTACCGACCTGTTGATGTTCTGCTTTTTGTTTTTGTTTACATCCCAGATATGCCAGCCTGTATTTCTGTTGTGCAGTAGAGGACCAGGATAATGAGCTGATCACCCTGGAGATCATTCACAGATATGTGGAGCTGCTGGACAAATATTTTGGAAGTGTGAGTCTGTGATACATTTAATATGCTTATGTGACATTTGAGTGAAAATATACAACGGTAGAAAATAATATTCAAGGCATGGGATCTCCAACATGGTGCTGTTTGTGCCTTACGGCAGGTGTGTGAGCTGGACATTATCTTCAACTTTGAAAAGGCCTACTTCATCCTGGATGAGTTCCTGCTGGGTGGAGAGGCTCAGGAGACGTCCAAGAAGAATGTGCTGAAGGCAATCGAGCAGGCCGACCTGCTGCAGGAGGTATGCACGTCGTCATCACCTTATATTGTAGAGTTGACTTTTGATTATTCTGCTTATGAGTGACTGTTATTTTGTATAATCATCAATCCATAACAGACATTTTTTGACTATTCATATCTGATGGTGGAAATTGCACATTTTTCTGTAGTCTTAATCTAGACAAAGGGTCATGGGATCGGATGGATGATGGATGAATGAATGGATGCATGGGTGGATGGATGGGTGGGTCACCCTTGTCCTAGGGGGTGTGGAAGAGCAGGATAAGCAACAGCTCCTTGGCAAAATAGTGTCAAGAGAAACCTTGTTTTTGTCAAATGTGAACACACTATCATAGTAATATAACTAAGGCCCTGCAAAAAGAAACGGACGCTGTACATTTTTGTCAAAACATGCCATTTTCTGCGTGCAGGTGAAGTTCAGAAGTTTTCTTCTGTCAAGTAGAACCTAAGACACGCCCACTTCCTAAAATGTTCAGATCCTGACTGAGTAATAACACCATTTACACATATGTTTGTCTATTTTTAAAACAAATTTTTAAGTAAAAAGTTTCTTGCACACGTAGTGAAATATCTGCACGTACTCTTACTTCTCATTTGCCAGTATCAGTCACAACACCAAATGGCCACCACGTTGTCAAATTTCCCCTTGTTTTTTGCATTTACAATGGGTTGAAAGAGGCAAAAGTGATTCCAGGTCTGCTCGTGTTGAGCTTCAGAAACTAAAGCAGCTCTGAACAGATTGTGGTGAGAGAAGGTGCGACATCATGCTAGTGACTTCCTGTTTGTAGTCTGTATAATTACATGTTCACAGTCATTTATCTCAGCAGTTTTACAACAAACTGCAACTTTTATAATGTGTAAAGTTATCATTTAAATTAACCAACGTAATATGTGGACATGGTGGCTTAATTTAGTCAGTATCAGAAAATTATCTGCCGCTCACCATTGACTGTAAAGTCATTTTTAGGTTAAAGTCCCATAGGTCAAGACCAGAAGGGACTTGGGCTCTATCTGGGACTTTGAAAACAGTAACACGCAAATAGCCGAGGGAAAATGTCAGTCATGTCATACTATGGTTACATCAGATCTAAATTAGCACAATTGAATTCATTTGATCATATGTCACATAATAACAAGTGATGATACTTATAATCATATAAAATGCAGAGGAAAGGATCAGATAATCTCCAAGGCTGATTATCTGTGGATTTGTCCTGTAACTTCATAATTAGATGAATGCACAATTAATCACATTTCAGACATAATTGCAAAATGACAACCTGTGTTATATGTTTGCAACAGGAATATGTACTCACAATTTAACAGGCCCAGAGTTGCCGAAATGGACTAACTTTGGTGGGTGGTGATAGGAGTTCTATTAAACATGCCAGATGAAATTACATTTTTTATTATCTGTAAGGGTTTTATTATTTTTTTTTTAGGTTTTTGTGATTTTTGTGCTACTTCAAGTTTGTCATGACATTTCTAAGAGTAATGTGTGTTTTCTTTTCCAACAAAGCAAGTAGGCTCAAATCGTGAGTACATTATTGCCAACAATAACTGCAACATGACTTTTTCACCAAATTGTGCTGCCCTCATAATTAGTTTCATAGTTTCAATTTACTTTCCTTTTCACTTTCAGTCATATTTTTATCCTCCTGTTCTTCATACCTCTCTGTCTTCATCGCCCCACTTACACCCAAGTAAATGTGGTCTTGGGTGTTTTGGTTGCCGTCTAGCTTTAGTCACTTGCAGATGATAGAATCGACGCTCAGTGGTTTATTTTTAGCCAAACATCCAGTGCTATTGTTATTCCAGCAGAGCTCACTGTGCAGGCGTGCAAAAGATTGAATTCTTCTGTCTTTGTTATTACGGTTCATCTTCTGTTAACTCTATGTACAACATATGCAGGATACATATCCTGGAAACCCTGGAAAATGATTGACCAATTTTCCAATCATGGAAAATATAAGGAAAATGAGAAAAAAAAGCCAAATGTCATGGAAAAGCTTAAATGTCCTTGACAGTTATTGTTGTTTATTTTGTTGCTTTTATTGTTAACTTACTTTATTATTTTGATCATTTTTATCGTTTTGTTGATTTTTTTTTGGTTAAATGTTGGTTTTATTTTGTTCATTTTTTGTTTACTTACTGGCTTATTTTTCTCATTTTGTTGCTTACGTTGATAATTTTTTTGTTACATTTTGTTATTATGTTAAAATTTTATTACCTGATTGTTTTGATCATTTTTAGTGACTTTTTCTTTTTTAGAAACACCTAGAGACAAAACTAGTGACTTTCAGTTTCAGAGTGTTGCTAGTGTTGGCCCGTAAGTGTGAACATGGTACATCAGGAGGATGTACTAGTGTATGGTGTAATAGCTTGTCATACAGTAGCAGCTAAAAATGTCCTGGAAAATAATTTTATGTAAAGAGTGGGAACCCTGACCTAAATGATTGTGTGCTTCTTTCACCCACAGGAGGCTGAGGCACCACGCAGTGTTTTAGAGGAGATTGGGCTGACATAGACGTGTCACGCTGCCTCACTGTTCCTCCTTCTCCCACAATGAGACCTGGAAGTTTTCATCTCTCAATCCCCTCTCCTCCTTCTGGCTGTCAGTGTTGTACCACCATCTATGTACTGTATGGCTCTGTACTGTATTATCCTGTGTTGTCCTTTGCTGTGGTGCCCGCTGTGCTTTTACCGTGTCTTCTGTGACCCCACACCCCCCAACCACCATATTCTGCAGCAGATTAGTCCTCCCATCACTTCTTGAAAATCCACAGACTACAATGTAGCGATGACATTAACATGGAAACTCCAGCATCATGTTAGAACCATTCACTGATTACAGGTATGTACTGTTTGGCTTAAAGAACTTTTCAAGGTGCTGTTGTAGCAATCCCTGACACTGTTACATTTTTTTATACATTAGGGGGATTGAACCCACGGGATAAATAAAATCAAGTACCACAATCTGTTTGATTCCCCTGCAGAAATTTACAATCTTCTATATTTTTTTTGCCTTTGCTTAACATTAGCTCTTGTGTAGTGTTGTTAAAAATGTCATTGAATTGTCTTTTTGTTGTGCTTATTTCTTGATTAAAATTGTCTTTATTAGCCTTGGGGAGATTTATCCTAGATCATCCCTCCCTTAGCCTTAGGTCAGGGCAAGATTAAAGACACTCTTTTATGTATTATGAGACTTCGGCTTAGACTAACATTCATGACCAAAGAACACTGTGTTTTACTGACTATAGTGTCTATTAAAGGCAAATGTTGCAGAAAAGGGATTTAAAAAGCTGATATCTGGCCACGATATTACAGTATTATATTATTCTATTTGATCTGGAGTTCATTACAAATTTCTCTGCATAGTAGGAGGCGAGTATTAACTACACATATCAGGGAATTTCATATTCTTCACTGTATAGGACAAGAAACAAGCCAACAAACTGAAAACATCCTTCCATACTGTGCTGTAGTGTTTAATGTCAATATTCATCATTGAACAAGCATCAGGTTCATCTTTGGTTTGTGCAAAATAAATCACTTATACTTTTGTATTAAACACTGCCGACGCATTTGCCAACATTTTCTTATATTGGGAAGATATTAACAATAAATGTATTTAAAAAAGAATCCAAGTATCTTGTGTTTATTTTTTATTGCATTTTTATTATGCGGTACCACTGCTCAAGCAACAACATTACAATTCACCTGTACATACTGGTGCTGGGTTTTAATTTACTAAGTCACCATTTAAGATGTTATTTTCTTTCCTCATACAATCAAACATACACTACCATGCCAAAGTTTGGGCACACATTCGCCTTTTTCTTTATTTTTATACTTTTCAACACTGTACATTACTACTGAGGACATCCCAACGGTAAAAGAACATGTTCATAATAAACAACCTATACAATGTTTTATATATTAGATGGTACAAAGTAGCCACATTTAGTTTCGGTGACAGCTGTGCACACTTATGGAATTTTCATCAGATTCACCAGATTGGAACACCTTTCAAATCAGAGTTGAGGTCATTTGTGCCATTTCTTGCCCTATTAGTGCAACTACAACTACTGTACAAATCCATATTGTGGCAAGAAATGGTCCATCATTAAGAAATAAAGGTCGGTCAATAAAAAAAATCTCAAGAACTGTGAATGTGCCCCAAAGTGCAGTCATGAAAACTATCTGAGGTGCTGTAAATTGTTGGCTACGGAGGCTGGTCATTTTAATAAACATCTGCAGCACAGGTAGCTGTTATCTTGGACACCGCACCCCTTTAAAGTGATGAGAGGAGTGGAAACTGTCCTCACGAGACAGTTTCATCAGTGTTGAGATTTTTCAGACTGACTAACCTTCATTTCTTAAAGTGATGAAGCCATGTGTTTCATGCCACTATGGATTTGTACAGTAGTTGTATTAGCACTAACACGGCTATTGACTCTACCCTCTCTTCTTCTGCACAAGACACCTGATGGGCTAAAGCAGTCGTTCCCAGACTTTTTTTCCTAGGCACCCAACAAATACAAACCACAAACTGTCATGACCCAAATCACAAATGTATAAGTTGAAGTTGTTTTAAAAGTTGTTTAATGTTTTGAGAGAAAATTGTGAGTCTAATGTAAACGGTCTCTGCTCATGGGTAGTTTTAGCAGAGACATCCAGGTTAATTTCAGAGCTTCTCCACACTCTGATGTCATCGTTAATTCTAGGTGCTGAGCATTATTCTTCATTGAACCCATTATAAATGCAGAAAACATATTTAAAAAAAAAACAAAAAAAAAAAAACACCTCAGGTTTAATCTACGAGTTTGTGAAAAAAATATTAAAAAGCTGAATGAACCCAAAATAGTTAAGAGTTTTTTAAAGTTTAAATTGAATGGAAGTATGCTGAAGTTCTATAAGTTTAAAGTTTAAGAGATTTGAAAGATTTTGAAAAAAAATTCTCCACTGTTTTGGGAAAATTTTGTCAAAAAAGCTTAAAATTCTAAAAATTATAAATGTTAAAATTATGAAATGTAATAGCACACATCCTAAATAAGCTGAAAAGTGTGACTGGTTTGAATCGGACAAAAACGTAGGACTAGATAACAACAACAAACATACAGGAGTGGAAGAAGATTATTATTCTTGAAGACAAGACAATAGTAGGATTGTTTAAGTCAGCAATCCCACTAGTAATCAGAACAAAACAAATGGTTAGTGTCGAAATACCTTGTTTTCTTGAAATACCAATTTGTTTTGTGACCCAAATAAATTCTCTCGTGACCCACCTGCGGGTCCCAACCCAGTGTTTGGGAATGGCTGGTCTAACACACATTAAGGCAAGAAATAGCACACATTTGATTTGAAAACTGTTCCAGGCATTGTGAATCTGATAACAGAATGTCATGACTATGCAAATCTGTCATTAATGCTAAATGTTGCTACTCTGGACAACATAAAATATAAAACATGTTCTGGGTTGTTTAAAACATTTTTGTTCACTACATAATTCTATACGTGTTCTCTCACAGTTTGGATGTCAAAATAATAATTAATTATTATTGTGAAGCGCCTAGAGATAATCAGTGATTATGATTGGCGCTATACAAATAAAGATTGAATTGAATTGAATTGAAAAAAACACCAAGAGAAAATGTGTCCAAATTTCTGACTGGTACGAGGGTGGAAAAAGTGTCCAAAATATCAAATGCAGATGCTACAAGGAAATACTGATGCTGCCATTTCCAGCAGAATCGCTGTTAACGTCTACAATCTCATTTTCACTCGTCCCTTCTGGACTAGTCTTCACATTTCTGTCCTTCACGTCCTGAAGTGTCTCCGTTTTTGTCTCTAGTTCAGGGTTCTCCTTTTCAGACTCTCCAGAAGAAGACGTCCCATCATCCCTTTTCTTCTTGTGTTTCTTCTTACTCTTTTTCTTGCTTTTTTTAGAGTGTTTGTGACGACGATGTTTGCCAGTATCATCTCTAGGGTTCTTGTCATTTTTGTCCTCTTTCTTTGGGCTCCGGTTTTTACTTTTTTCCCTGTCTTGGCTCGGGCTTCTAGACTTGTTAGTGTCTTCTTCACAACTGTCCGTTTCCCATTCTCTACCATCATTTTCTTTGCTTTCATTTCTGTGCTTGTAATCTCTGTCTCTACTCCTCTGTCTCCGTCTGTCTCTGCTTCTATTCCTCGACCTGTCTCTGCTTCTACTGCGATACCGAGCTCTCCTCCTGTCGCTGTGCCTGGCTCTGGACCCCCATTGGTCCTCTCTGCGCTGGTGGGACGCCCTCCTCTCTCGGCTCCTGGTCCTCCGTCTGTCTCCTTCGTGTCTGCTATGAGACCTCTCAGACCTCGGCGGGCTCCTGCTGCTGTGACGCTGCCTCCATGATCGGTCCAAGTGTCTCTCTGAATGCCACCCATCTCTATAGCTTCTCCTGCCATCCGGTGACATGCGCAGGTCTCTGTCTGCTTCCCAGAATTCATTCCCAGGGTTTCGAAATACATGCAGGAAGTTACAGTGCTTCCCTTTGGGGCACTTCTGTCTGTCAAACAATCCTAAAAAAGAAAACAGGAAACAAATCAATCATGCAGACTGGGCCTTTGAATTTCTCACAATGTCTTTCAGGGAACTCACCACATATTGCATTCTTCCATCGTGTAACAGGACAAAGTTCACAGTGAAGCTGCCGGCCTGCATACCACCTCCCGTTAAACTTGATGAAAGCCTCCTTACCGTGCTCCTCCCTGGGCACAACAAGGCAAAAAGGGGTTAATATGAAACTCGACTGTTTTTATTTGGAAAGATTCAGTCAAACTGTTTAGCTGAACATTTTACTGGTATGAATGTAGTGAACAATACAGATAGATTCTTTATTGTCAATGCACATTTCAATACAATAAGATTCACTTTGACAGAAACCTTGTCCACAGCAGCAGTACTGCCAAATCATCAAATTGCAACAGAAACAATACATATAACTGCTAAAAAACACATTGATCATGCAAATCGTTACGCAAATAAGTAAGTACACTGTTCAGACCACAGGACACACTTTCTCTTTCAGTAATTTTTAAACATCATTTTCAACATTAATACTGAAGACATTGTGATGGCCCTCTGCCCTGCAGGTCCTGTAGGTGTGTGTGTGTTGTGCGTGGCCGCACTTGTCTTTGTGTGTGCAGGTCTTGTGGGCCGAGTGTAATCCCAGCGCACCGGGCCAGTCGCTGGGACTGGAATATAAACGGTCACCTGCAGCTTCGACTGGCTCTCTCCTTCCCCTGCTGCCCTGCTCTGCACTGTGCTGGAAGCACGGCTTGGCTGTCCTGCCCGGCATTGTTTTAGTTATTAGTTTCTCGTTTACTGACCTACATCTGCATGTCACTTTTATCCATGCCACAACTGACACACCTTTACCATTGTCCTTATTTATTGTACTTATTAGTTGCACCATTACTTTTTAAATAAAATCACTTAGACAGCTTTCCTGCTCTGCCTCTCCTTTGTTTTGTCACGGCTCTGAGCCAGCTGTAACAACATCCAAACTGAAAGGACATATACAGTGCATCCTGAAAGTATTCGTAGCGCCTCACTTTTTCCACAATTTTTTGTTACAGCCTTATTCCAAAATTGATTAAATTGACCTGAGAAATCACATGTACATATGTATTCATAGCCTTTGCCGTGAAGCTCAAAATTGATTTAATCCTTTTTGGAATAAGGCTGTAACATTTAAAAAATTGTGGAAAAAGTGAAGCGCTGTGAATACTTTCCGGATGCACTGCAAGGATTTATGTAGTAAACAAAGTATTACACCACAAAGAACATGTTTTCCATTTTATGTTGTCCAACAGTCCTTCCATTTAGCTTTGATGACAGCTTCGCATTCTTTGGGGTAGCCACCTGGAACAGTTTTCAATTCATGGGTGTGGTTCAGACCATCATTTGTTAGTTAATAGTGCTGCGACAACTACAGTACAAACCCATATTACAGCGCAAAAAAGTGAAAAAAAATTCTAATAAACCCTAAATATTTCAAGACACAGAGCTGCATCTGCTGCAGAGATTAAGTTTATTAGAATTATCAGCATCAGTAACCACCATTTTACAACACCTCAAAGAGTGATTAATAGTATTGGCGACTCTACTTGGAAACACATTCAAAGTTCGAGAATTTTCAGATTGACTGACATTAACTTCTTAAAGAAATAATAGACAGTCTACACTCTTTACTTAACTGAGTGGTTCTTGTCATAATATATATTTGTACAGTAGTTGTAGCAGCACTAATGAACTATTGGCTCTATACCCACCTTATCTCTGCCCATGACAACTGATGGTCTACAGTACACCAAGGCAGGAAATGACACTAATTAACTCCTCATAAGGCACACCTGTGATTTGAAAACCATTAGTGCTTTTCAACCTGGTGCATCTAATGAGACAATGCAAAGCTCTCATCAAGGCTAAATGTGACGACTTTGGACAATCTAAAATATAAACTACGTTCTGGGTTAATAACAGTTTTGTGTTATTACATAACTCCATACATGTTCTTTCATCATTCAAATGTCTTTATGCATGAATGTACAATTTTGAAAATAATAAAAAAGTAGGGAAAAACAAAGAGAAGGTGTGTCCTAACCTTTGATTGGTAGTATAGGTAGATACAATTGCAATCCTTACCTGTCAAACTGGATGTAAACATTTCCTCGCAAGTGTGGTTCATAATTGCAGCTGACCTAAAAAGAAAAGGAAAAAAAGCTGGTTATAGGGAATAACTCATTTAATTTTTCTTTCCGACCCCTCTTTGGGGTATAAAGTAACACAAAACATTTACAAACAAAAACAACAAAGTGGCAACCAGTGACAGGCAATGAGCCAAAAATCAAACATGGTGCTCAACCATGTTGTACATTTAACAATTTAGAAAAACTGCCAAGGATTTTCTTTAGAAATTTAGCCAAATTTGACAGAATGTTTCTATTTTGAGAAGACATAAGCTTATAGACACTTGGATTCACTCTGTAATAATCTTCTAATGCACTTATTTCGATCCTCCTCAAAAAAGGAGCAAACAAGCACTACTCGTCTCCTCGAGCTTCAGTCAAAGTGCACAGTGTTGAGGATTAACATCTCTATCAAGCCTCCGCTCTCAGACAGGCAACACATGGCTACCATATTGAAATTTTGACAAACTAATTCTTTCAAATAGGTCTAATCAGACAAATACTGCTCAAAAATAAAATCATTTTAAACAATCTATAACCATCATACAGATGACATATCTGCAATTACATATCAGACAATCTATGTTCAGTGACCATAAATAAGACAAACCACACTCAAGTATGTTTTTGACTTTGACGACCCATTTCGATTTGAAAATACAGGTTCTTCATCATTCAGGTTCTTTAGAAAAACAAACACAATGGAAGAACCAAAAATGTATCATTCTCATGTTTGCCTTTATCTCTAGACTGTTCTGTCTAAATTCTCCATAAACAACACAGTTTGCTGTTCACACTGAGTAACTGTTTCAGAAACAGTCAATGAAGCATTTCAACTTGGTCCAACTTGTGGAAACCCTCCACCTCACTTAAATATAGAACAATTGGCACTATAAATTGATCAAATAATTCACATTGTACATCAATAGGTAACTGTAATCTGTAAGCTTGGTTTTCCATAGAAAATAGTGCTTTGCTGTCCAACTTGTTTAGCTATTGCTTTATCAAATCTGCCTTTGTAGTTCAATAATGTTCCAAGATAGTCATGTTCATAAATAACCTATAATTTCTCTGAACCAAACATAAATTCTGGGAGCCTATTTCCACCCCAATTATTAACGGTTAAAACCCAATTTTTACAGCAGGAAAAGACTGCATTTAGTGCGGCTTGTAACTCCAAAGGAGTCTCTTCCAGTACGATTGTGTCATCTGCTAAAACAAATATAATACATATAAATTTAAATAAATTCTTCTTTCATTATCATTTATCACATTGCAGAACTCATTTGAAAAAAAACTTGAGTCCTTTATACCACTGGCTCACATAATTGTCAAAATCATTTAAATACATTGCAAACAAAAGTGGGGACAAATTGGCACACGAACACACTCCGACATTACATAGAAACTGTTCATACAAATTGTGACCCACCCTAGCACGACTTTACATTTTCATAGATATATATACCATTGAACATCCTACCATTTATATGGGAAGAAATTATTTTAGACCATAATGATGACCCGTCTACTAGGTCAAAGGCTTTTACAGTCAAAAATGGTTTTATTACTCCTTGACAATCAGTAGGGACTATGCTCAATATTAATGCTAAATTCAAGAACTTGACTATAATGTTCTGCACTTCTACAGGAGATTTCTTTATGTATTCATTTATAACGCTGTCTGTGTCTCAGCTTATTTTCACCAGCAAACCAGGACCCATTTTTCTAAGAGAATTGGTCAGAAAATATCCACAGCAGGTTAGGCTTACAGCATAATGTCACACAGTGAGTTAACAGCATGAAAAAAATGACCCTTGTGATACTGAAAATCAACCACAAATTTATTGTACAGTCAACACTCCTACTTGTCCTTTATTACAGTGATGCAGTATAATATAAGGCTACTTCCTCCTCTCTCCCAAAATTCAATAAACCATAGTGCATTATACTTCATAACAACTGATAGAGACAGTGTAAGGACATAGGAAGGATGGAAGGAGAGAGTGGGGAGTGAGTGACGTACAGTGAAGGGCTGTGGGTTGGATTCGAGTCAGGGCCACTGCAATTGGACCGGAATTCAACTCATTGTTCTGTGTGACATTCAGCTGGATGGACCTCATTAAACTTAAGAAGAAATATACTGTACGTCATCCGTTAAATCAACAGAACATGATCCAATCATTATTCAATCTCAAATACCCTCATGAATCCACAATCTAGTTTTAGGTACTATTCATCTTTTAAATGGAATGAACTCCAAAGGCTCCTCAAACCAGAGACATTACCCCTTGAAACTTTATTACATACTAAATTTTTTGTCTACTGTTCTCTTTATTCTTGTCTGTTCCTCTTCTTAATGATCACTATTCTTTGGTCTCCCTTGTAAAGGACTGCAAATCTCAATGAGACTGATTAAATAAAAGGTTTAAAAAAAAAAGTTAGAAGTAGTTGTGCGATATGAAGCAGTGGGATGTTTATTGCAATTTCAGGAGTTTTCTGCATTTACCTTTGACATGTGTTTGCTTTCCGTAAAGCGCAAACACGTGTTTTGTCGTGTGCAGAGCCACACAACAAACTTTACGGCTCTGCCGTGTGTGTGTGAGGACTGTCTCCGTTTCAGTGTCTCTGCCACTTACACATACTGTGGCTGTTTAACCAATCAGATGGCGCCGTGGGCGGCACAATACTGGAGAGAGAAGTGCAGGAGAGAGAAAGAGAGAGGGGCAGCAGCATCTGAGCCGAAATAAAACAGCTTAATTGATTTCTTGATATCGGCGCCGATAATCAGTCGACCTCTACTCTATACTACTGACATTTCTCCCAGATTCCAAATAAAAATTTTGCAATTTAGAACATTTATTTGTAGGACATGACAAATAGTCAAAATAAAAAGATACAGTGTGTTTGGACTCAAATAATGCAAAGAAAACAAGTTCATATTCATTTTTAAACAACACAATATTTTTTTTTAACTTAGAGTTTAGAAATCAATATTTGGAGGAATAACGCTGGTTTACGCAATTACCCTCATTAAATCAAATTTGGTTCATGTTATCACCTAATCAGTACTAGATGTCGACCGATTATCGGCACCGATATTTGGAATTTTGACGTATATCGGTATCTGTTTTTTTTTTGGTTATCCGACCGGCCGATATCACGAAATCAATTAAAAATTGTTTTATTTCGGCTCAGACACTGCTGCCCCTTTTTCTCTCCTGCCACTTCTGTCTCCAGCATTTTTCTGCCCGCAGCACCATCTGATTGGTCAAGCAAGCCACCGTATGCGTACGTGGCAGAGCCACTGAAGCGGAAACTGTCCCCTCTCTCTCTCTCACTCACACACACACACACACACACACACACAGGGCGGAGAGAGGTGAAGTTGTGTCGTGTGGAGAACCACACGACAAAACACGTGTTTGCACTTTCTGAAGAGCAAACACGTGTGTCGAAGGTAAACGCAGAAAACTCTCCCGAAATTGTAATAACCATCCCACTGCTCTGTACCTCGCAACTACTTGTAACTTACAGTGTGCAACAGAATAACGTATGAGTGGAGTAAACATTTGCGGCAGCTCTGCTAAGCTAGTAGCACCTCCCGACATGTCTGTGAATTACTCGAAACAATGCTGTTGGTAATATCGATGTGATTGTAGAAGGTTGTGTGTGTGATTGTGAGTAATAAATTCAATTCAGTTTTGTTTTGTTGCAGGGAAGTACATTGAGATGAAGGCTAACTACTTTTTAGCATAACATTAGCTTGCTGGTCCTGCTCTCAGCAGAGTATGTACTAGCAATGGGGAGAATGTATGTAATGTGGATAATAGTGTGTGTTTGCATGAAAGTCGCATGAAAAACTCTACAGCTCACAATACAATAATTTCTGAGTCTAGGATCTATCTGCGCTTCTGGAGCTATTTATTTTCTATATCATCAGAATCTGACTCATTTCCAAAGTAGGAAAAATAAATAAAGGAAAAGAACAGTAGCACACATGTAACATTTTTGCTTTTTTGGTCAAAATAGAACAGCATACACTTATTTCTTGTGATCACGTCGGTTTGTCTGTGTGTACATTTGTTAGCAGAATTACGCAATAACTACTGGATGGATTTTGATGAAATTTTCACCAAAGGTAGCCCTTGGGCCACTGATAAATCCAAATAAAAATACATTTTGGAGATGACCTGGGTCAGGATGCAGACTCTGGATCAATTTTTCACTTTCTTTAACGTAGTGAGATAGAGTTATTCATAAAAAATCCGTCCAGTGGTTTATAACCCTGCTAACAAACAAACAAACAGACAAACTAACATGATCACATAACCTGGTGATTATATTGGCTGGCTGGTCGAAAAACAACAGTTTGGGTGAACAGCCTTGGTGGATTTATGCGCTCTCTGAGTGCAATCTAGTTTTGAGTGGTTTGGCTAAAATCTCTTGATTTCATTTTGTTTAAAAGTCTGTCTTTCTGCTAAATATTTCATGATACACAATAATGGTTAAGTAAGTTATGTTCCCAGAAACAAAAGTATGTATTGTCCTCTTTTGAGTACCTTGGCAGACTGGTGACACACAGCTACTCTCTCTAGGTGACTGACTGCTCTGCCCTTCTACCACGTTACCTTGAACTGCACCACCTTGCCGACAGTCCTGAACTCCGGTAGGACATCATGGTAGAACTCCAGAAAGTGCTCCTGCAGGTCCTCCTCACTATGTTCCAAACTAGCATCGACATCGTAGTCATCCCGTTGCGCCTGTTCCATACCAAATGTTGTGAACATATTACGGATCATCAGAGTCGGGCTGCTTGATGGATAAATGTGCTTCCGAGAACATCTGGGGTCATGAGAGGTTATGCAATAGGTCAGAGGATGGAAAATCTACATTTCTTGAATAAAAAATGTCCAGTCAATAAGTCTGTTAAAAAACAGAAATGGCACCTTTCTCCAAATCGACAAGCTCCAACCTTAAGGAAGAACGGACAGTTAGCTACATCTCTCTCTGTGCCATAGTTCTCGGAGTTCTCTGCTGCTGGTGCCTCAGGATTCATCCATGGCCCTCCATTTTCTCGCTGCAACTGAAAACATGAACAAATTAATAGAAATAAGCTATGCGTTTACAATTCCAGTTCCAATGCTAATTTTAAAACTATGCATGACTATTAAAATTTACTTTGACATGAATTTCATTGTAGACAGTATAAACGCAACTTCTTTTTATTGGAAAATACAAGGTATGTCTATTAAACAATGAGACTGCTCTCATGAGGATAAAACCATGTGGTTCAGTCTCTAAGTGTTATATATTATTAAAGGGTGTTTATTCACACACAACTGCTCCAATAAGTGATGTCTTCAGTTCACTGCTAGCTGCTAATTAAAGTGCACGTGGTTTTACTAAGGTGTCAGAAAATGATCAGCTTAAAAGTTGAGCAACTCATTAACTTCAAATTTTTGGTGAAATTGAACAAAACAGCTCGTGAAACTTTTTGTCTGTTAACTGAGGTGTATGAGGAACACTGCATGTCACGTACACACGTTTGAATGGAACAAAAGATTAAAGGGAAGGCACGGAGGGTGTCCAAGATGATGAACATTCTGGATGCTCATGGACTTCAACAGTTTGAACAATTCATTTGATATGATCAATGACTCACTATAAGAATAAAAATTGTTTCATTCTTCATCAAGACAACACTGTAGCTCAGACTATGCTCTCTGTAAAGCAGTTTCTGGCTCAAAATATGTTTTGTTTGTTTAGTTGCAAAAATTAACAAAGGACTCCCAGGTTTTCATTATATACATAAGTAACACTGAAATGCCTTCAAAGGACAGGAAGGGATTTGTTTACATATCTGACACACTGTAGTGTGTAATACTGTAGCTTTAAAGGATTCCAGGGAAATGAATGTATCACAGCACATAATGTTCGAAGTGGATGAATTAAATTGAATACGGTACTGGAACATCCTTGGAGACCTCGATGGAACCAATTCACTGCTCATAATGTTCATGTAACATTCTAATATTTAACCCTTTACTCATATTGTTCTTTGTTATTGTTTCCTGGCAGCCATAATGGAAAATTAGGTATTTCATTGTACACAGAAACAATTTCTACCTGTGAATATGACAAAAAACACCTTTGACCCTTAAATCAGTTAGTGTACTTATTCAGTATGAAATTTTCATACACGATATCTGTAAGGCCACATTTCAAGTGTGTTTTTACCTGATGTTCAGCTTCATCCAACCTTTTCTGAACGGCCTCCTACAAATGGTGCAAAGACATGGCGGGTGAAAATGTGAGGAGGTCAACATACAGCAGCATATCTGTTTCAGAGTGTGTTAAGACCACGGTCACAATGACTGTAAAACTGGAATGAGGACATATCTAGGTTCTGAAAAACAATTTCACAAACAGATTTCACACCATTTAAAAGATACATCCTCGTGAGATCTGAAGGTGCTGGGAAGGATTTTTCTCTTTGTGTGTTTGTTAGTTAAGGAGCACGTCAGCTGCTTGTGCTACTCAGTCAAGGAAATTTTGGAAAAATTGTCAGGCATAATTTTTCAAAAGAAATACAGAGCTGGTGCAAAATAACTCATCATGAGCAAAGTATATTTATGTTAATCTTTGCTTTAAAAAGACACTAAATAGAAGAGGATATATTTCTCTTTGTTTCTATCCTCCTGGGGCCCGTTTCACCTCTCTGTCTCGCTTCTCTTGCTGCTTCTGATCTCTTTCTTCTTGCTCTCGTCTCTGCTGGGCTTCCCACTCCTCCTTTATCTTCCGCTGCGGAACAGAGAAGGTAATTGATAATAAGAACTTATGCTTCACTTTTAAAACCAGGACTATCAGAAGACATACATTTTTTAAAAGCTGAAAGGAAATTAGAGATGTTTAGCATGTATAGAAGAGGTGAGTCAGCAAAGAGTAAAAAGAACAAAGGTAATAAATAACTTAAAGAAATTAAAAGTTAAAAAAATGAAATGCATTAAAAGACAATAACTAGAGAATGACAAGAAGAGACAACACATCACTTCATAGAAAAAAAGCTATGAAATGGAAAGATGATGCAATACAGTAAGATAACTTTGAAGACATAAAGGCTGATTATGCAAAAAGAAAATAATAATTAAAACAACAGAAGATAAATATATCAAATCAAGTGAAAAAAGGCCATAAAAATGGCCTGTAACAGGTCCCTGAAAGTGATTTTTACACTCAATATTAGAAAGGAAACTAAGTGAGAAAAACTACTCATTTCTCTGCACTGATTATAGTTGCATTGTACAAGACCTTATGGTACATAGCCCATCAAATTACCTCCTCGTTCTCTTTTCTTTTCCTTGCAGCTTCCTCCCGTTCACATCTTTGCAGAAACTCCTCTTGTGCTAGCTGCTCTCTTTCCAGCCATTCCTCATGTAGCCGCTGTCTGAGAGAGCAAATCAAAGATGACACACATCTGTGTCCACTCAGCAGTGGCACAAAGAAATTACAGCAACCACACAATACATGTATAAAGTAATTTAGCTTTAAAGTAACTGATAACTAAACTATGCAGCAATCATTTAATTATGAAAAGATTTGTAACATTACAACTTTAACTGTAACCACAACTACAACTCAAACAGCAACAGATATGAGACAAAGATGGAATTCTTGTATTAAAAGTTGCAAAAGCAGAAACTGTTCCTGTACACTTGTTGTCTTGTCTGATAATTACATAAGCACAGTCAAAGCGCAGTACTGTCACGTCAGTCTTGAAAAAACATACCTCTCCTTCTCAGCAATAACATCTTCATTTTCTTCTTCACATTCTTCAGCTGTATTACTTGTTCCATTGTCTACACCTAAAATTAGAAGAAGATGTGAGGCATGTGGTGAAATGACAACAGGATAAAAGTTAAATGTACACAGATGGCCTGGAACGTCATGGTGACTGCTGCAGAATTGTCTTCATACCACTATCTCTGGCTTGGGCTAAAGCCTGACGTTTGCGTTTCCTTCTCTCTTTCCGTAGAGCAGCCCTGCGTTCCTTTTGGCTGGAAAGAAACAGGTTGCAATTGAAATTTAAGATAATGCAAGCTTAGTTTTAATTTCACTCAATAAATGAGAAATTGAGAAAAAAATAAAGTAAGCAAGAAAGTGAGTACAGATGAACCAAATACTTCAATTTCAATTCAATTTTATTTGTATAGCACCAATCATAATTGACGATTATCTCTAGGCGCTTCACAATTCAAGGCAGAGACCTTAATAATCATGGAAATTAATTTAAAAAATAATAAGATGTGTATACAAGTAAAAAATAAGCAGCATACTCAAGAAAATCCACACAAATGAAGACAGAACTCAAACCACTGTGCAAAAAATGAACAAAATAAACCGGGAAACTAGGAAAACAAACAAAATACTCAAGAAAATGTCTAATATTTAACAGCCAAGGAAGTGAATAAAAATTGACATAAATGACAAAGAAAACGTCAAAATAGACAAAAAGAACAGCAGCAACACAATTAGAAAAAATATACCAAATAATGACAGAAGGAGTGGACAAAAATGGATGAAACAAATAAGCAACAAACTGAACTTAAAATGAGTAACACAATGATGAAATTGACACACAGTAAATAAGGAAATGAATGAAATAACCAAATAAAATAGCTACATTTCCCGGTGAATGCTAAATAAATCCACATATCATGACAGTTAACGTTTTCTACACTGATCGTAAAATGATAACCTATATAAGAAAGATGAGTTCATTTTCTTAATTTTGATGCACTGTACATCGTCTAACAATCAATATAAATAAACAAAGCAGTCAATAAGCACCCCTTGAAGTCTACGCTTCTAAACTACACTGTACCATGGAAATGATAAAACAATAGCTCGTACAGACGGTTTAGCTCAAGTCCACAATGCTCCAAAAGTAACCTCTGATGCACTAATTTAGCTTAGCTCATTTATGTCTTTGGAGCAAAAAGCTCTCACGTCCGCTGAGTAATTGGCGACATACAGGCTGCAGTTTGTCTCTAATATTACCAAATCTAACACAACGTTGACTAAAAACAAACTCACCTCAGAACAGGAGCAGAGATCACCGGAGCACGGGAAGCTGCCATCGCACTTATTGCTAGTTGTTAGCCTCAGCTAACGTTAGCGTGACACACTTAGCAATGCTTAGCACTATATCTTGTCGGTGTTCACTAAAAATGCAGTATTTAGCGAGACCAACTGTTCTGTGGTATAATAAATTATTCCCGGATAAGAGCTCGTTCGTTAATTTGCTATTATTTGTTCAAGTTATGTGCATGTTGTATGTTTGGCTCGTGAACGAAAGCGGAACGGGTGGAGTAAAACAAATTCTTTTTCCGGTTCAACTAAAAATAAACACATCTCGTTCTCCTCCTGTGGGCTGCTCCCCTCAGGGGTCGCCACAGCGAAATACCGATGATTCGCATGTTTGATCTGGCATAGGTTTTTTTTTTTTTTTTTTTACGTCGGATGCCCTTCTTGACACAACCCTCACAACAAGGGACAAATTCCTTTGATCTTCCTTTGATACTGTGCATAACATAATAAAATGTTACAAATGTTCTCAGTCGCTTAAACATATTTGTTTGTTGTTTCTTCATTTTAGTAATTTTGTGGATGTGTGGTTCGTATTTCTATCCCGAAACTTTTATAAATGGTCAATATTTGCGCTGCGCGACGCCATCTTTGTAGGGTACTAACTACGCTACGGAGTCAGCAGCTACAAGTACAGTATTAGTATATCTCACAAGATTACAATTTTGCAAAACATTTTACCTGATATTCTGTTTGCAAAAATATTAGATTCATTCGTTCATTAATTTTCTTGGTTCATTTGTTCAGGTTTGGGAGGTTTTCTGTTCAATTTTGATCATTTGGCATTTTTTCCCCTCTTGCTATTTTTTATTTTGAGTATAGGTCCTTTTCGTGCAGTGGGTAGCACTCGTGCCTCACAGCTAGAAGTTCCTGGGTTCAATCCCAACACCGGGTGGTGGGGCCCCCTGTGTGGAGCTTGCATGTTCTCCCCGTGTCTGCATGGGTTCTCTCCGGGTACTCCAGCTTCCTCCCACACCCAAAAACATGCACTGGGCTTAGGTGAATTGGTCACTAATCAGGGGCCATATGCGGCCCGCGCGAGTTTGATATGGATGCTGTATGTGTTAGCACTACCTCCGT